>CAUYPK010094340.1:0-29831 GCA_963574355.1 Loris lydekkerianus
GGGTCCCTGTCCTTTAATAAAGCTCCAGTGAGACTGATTCCAGAGAGACAATGCTGTGGACTGGGTCCCTGTCCTTTAATAAAGCTCCAGTGAGACTGATTCCAGAGAGACAGTGCTGTGGACTGGGTCCCTGTCCTTTAATAAAGCTCCAGTGAGACTGATTCCGGAGAGACAGTGCTGTGGACTGGGTCCCTGTCCTTTAATAAAGCTCCAGTGAGACTGATTCCGGAGAGACAATGCTGTGGACTGGGTCCCTGTCCTTTAATAAAACTCCAGTGAGACTGATTCCAGAGAGACAATGCTATGGACTGGGTCCCTGGCTTTTAAACTCCTTTGTGGGCCACGTTGCTGATCAGTTGCAATTAGCTCCTTTGGAGATATGCTAATTAATACACCCTTCTGAACAACTGGATGTATCCTTGACCCGGTTATCATTTGCCCAGAATTTTTAAAGTCCTTTATCATATTGTATAGGTAGTACAGGTAGTACAGGTAGTACATATTGTACAGGTAGTACAGGTAGTATATATCATATTGTACAGGTAGTACAGTCCTTTATCATATTGTAAAGGGTCCAACGGCCTCCAGGAACGGCACTTCCCTTGTTTCTGAAGGATGAAGGGGATGACCTCCATAGGGATAAAGCTCAATTTGGTTGAGGCCGACACGGTCAGCACGGGAAAGTCCTCTCCTGTTGTGCGTCTACAGAGCGGAGGAGCCGCGCAGGGAGGGAGGCTGTGGAATGGTCTGCTTGGGAGAGGGCGGTGTGGCCTCTCATACTGCCTTCCCACCTGAGCGCTCGTGTAAACAGGAAAATGCTCCGGGAGACACAGTTCTTTCTGTGAAAAATGAGCACAATATGATTCTAAGATTCCACAAAGTTATCAAAGTCTTCACATCTGTGATTTTCATTTGTTATTCCCTGCCTCCTTCGAATCCAAACCTCTAACTACTCGCGTGCACAGGGCATTTTGACCCAACTTCGGTGCAGCTCTTTTCCTGAACCTGGGGAGCTTTTCCAGCGTCTGGGTGGGGATAAGCATTACCATTGCCCAGGTTTTGGTGGTTTGTAGTCAGCAGCAGAAGCCAACTCTGCTGACCCAAGCTGTAGAGGAATTTGTACAAATATCTGAGAGTCCTTAGCATTTTCAGAAGGGTTTAAGAACTGTGCTTAGAATCTACACAGCCAGAAACACAGAAGGGCACTGCTCAGCAGTCCCCTGCCGTCACTGTGGCTGCTGTCAGATGCCACAGCTACTACTCTGCACCCCAGGACTGGACGCTGGAAGTGAACAGAGGAGACGGAATGCATGTTATTATTGAAATGTCATCTGGGCAGGAAACGCTCATCTGAAAATGGTACTTAGAAACGTGCAGAGAGAAGAATGGAGGCGACTTCAGAAGTGAAGGGCAGTGAATCCAGGTGATGGGGACAGTCTCCATGGGGCCCACACTGCTCAATAAACAAAAAACCTTTAACCTAAGAAAATAGTCTTTTTCTTTCCATTGTTATTTATTATCATACCAATAAAAGCCGTAAGTGCCCTGCGTCCTTCATGAGTGTTTTGCTTTAGTCCTTCCCTGATGGCCTTTATTGGACTCAGCAGCCAGGTGGTCCACTCACTCATCTGAGTGGCCCTGGGTCCATTAGGGTTCAGGCATCAAGGCTGTGGCCTCCAGTGTCTCAGCCTCTTTCAGAGGAAAACGTCGTCACTCATTCGGCCTTGAGCGCTTTCATTTACAGGGAAATTACAGGTTTTATCTGACAAGAGGAGCACTTTGCAGAAAGCTCTGACAGCGGCTGGCTCTGGATTTGGGGTGACACTGCCTGTGCACTCAGTCTTAAGAATGAGCGGAGGACTCTTAACAGAAGCAACATGGGATCCCCAAGGCAAACCAAAAGTTAAGCAAGCAGCAGACATTTACCTAGCTTCTGCTTTCCTTGGAAACATCCAGGTGGGTCACCGCCGGGTTCTGAAGCCCACTGCATCTCAGGACAGTCTGACAGGCAGGGGGCAGAGATCTATAAGCTTACAAGCTCACACTACATAGAATTCATATCACATTTACTACAGAGAAGGAGAAACCAAGCCCCTCTGCCAGCATTTAATGTTCTATGATCTTGCTGCAAAACCACCTCATCTCTGGCACTGGACAGCTCCAGCAGGGCCACAGCAGGTGACGCATTCCCAGAGCACCCAGGATTGTCACCTAATATGTGGCACACTCTGTGCCTCTCTCCATATGACCCCTCTGTTGGGTGCAGGAAACAGGCTTTTACCACTCACAATGCCTGGTACTTGTGACCCCAACGAATGTCTTTTCTATTTCACGGACGCTTTGTGAGAGTCTGACAGCACTTCCACAATATAAACTAAACAGGTCTCAAAATGCCACACACAGACCCTTTTCCTCCTGTGATTATAAAAATGAGAAGTGAGGAAGGTTTTCTGGCTCATATGCTGACACGTCTGAGTCCAGTAAATTCTTCTTGTTAATAAAATCACTGACAAGTGCTCGTTTATAAACCAGGTTTTATAGAACCTACAATTCATAGCCTTTTCTTTTTCCTTCCAAAGAGACAATGGCAAAGGTAATAGTGAAAAATAAATTATAAGGCGCAAAAGATTATGCATTATTAATAAAACTCGAATGCCAGTGGCCCATTTGCTAATCTTTCCATAAACTACAAATGTTTCGACACGTTCACATATGAGCAGGAAGTGCTCTGGCTTTTGGCAAATGTTCCATGAGCGATGAGGACAGAAAAGAGTGAGTCAGAATAACAGGAACCCAGTGACTTCCGGGAAGCAGCGCCTGTCAGCACGGAATCGCCTTTCGCAGGAAGCACTGTAAACACCGGTGCTTTCTTGGTCACTATATTTTCATTAAAACAGTGTCCTAAATAATTTTCTTACTTTGAGAATATTTTATAATCTAAAGTATCTAGCCAGTTGATTACCCATCTACTTGAAGACAATTATGAAGGCTCAGAAATAGTACAACTGCAATTTTCAAGGACTTAGAAAATTCTTGGTTTTCATTGTTGTAGAAGCAAGATCCTCTTTTCTTTCATTAACCTTACACGCCTACACAAGTCCACACTCAGCAAGAATCACACGGGAGGCCTCTCCATGGCCGTATGCTGGAATGAAGCTCAAGGGTCCGGGGCAGAATTGTACGTCCCTGGAAGGTAGACGCCCTCACTTCTGCAGACGCCTCCGTTCTTCTCTCTGCAGGTTTGCTCACTAACTACCCTTTTCAGATTAGTGTTTACTCCTCAAGTTAAATTGAGTCCTGAGGCTCAATTTACACATGGGTCATGTGTTTCAACTAAATTGTCATAAGAAATTAAAGGATAATTTTTTCATAGGCCAATATGTAATTCCACAATTAAAAAAAAAAATAGAATTCTTTTGGCTTGGAAGGAAAATTAAGAAAATTTTCCCTTATTTAGAAGGTCAAAATTAGTGTCATCTAGGCTTTAGAGCTATCTGTATCCCATGATTGTAAACATCTTGATCATCCCTGAAGGTCAGTTACGGGCATACAGTAAAATGTCAGAGCACTTTGTACTTTCATGCCATGGTGTACATGTTAGACTGTGACACAAAATTTAAAGCCAAAGGTTGTTTGGCTTGAAATTTCTAAAGATTTTTGTTCTGGGGTTGATTCTGTAAAGGTAATTTCCTTTGTTTTTCTGTTTCACAAAAAATTCAGAAATACCTTTGTTTTCCTCTTTGGTAAAAAGATGTATTTATTTTATGATCTCTTCTTATAACATACTTAAAAACATGCTTATGGACCTGAACATTAATTTTTAAAGGAAGATGTTGACGATTGTGTATTCTATTATGCCGATGGTGGGATGAAATTATAAAAATATAATACTAAGAAAAAAATGGTAAATATAAAAAGTACAATTTTAATAACTGGGCAACATGCAGTAATTATCATCTTGTTGAGCAAGGAATTTCCCGTTTTCATTGTTGATTATATAAATCATTAACAAATGGTATTTTTTAAAGCTATTTTCTTGCTCAAAAATTTCCTTCTGGTGATTATAGCTGATAGCAAAATCTGAACTAAAAGTTATCTAGAATCTATGAACTTTACCGGCTCAAAAAACTTACTATGTAAGCCACCCCTGTTCCTTCTCCATAAGCTGTAGATACTTACATAGACATTAAGGTGACTTCTTGTAAAATTATTGGGTTTTGGTTTAAAAATGAATTTGCAGCTGTACTTTGAAGATTACACTTTTAAAATAGCTTCCTGTTAGCTACGGTATGGACGCAGGCTGAAATTATCAGTTGAAAGACCCAATAGGAATGAACAGAACAATTATAATTAGTTGAAAATGAATAATTCTTAGCTGATTTACTCCCTACAAGCATAACTAATCCAATGTTTCACTTCCCATGAAATGATGGTTAAAATGCTAATTGTTAAGGCTTTATTAAACTTAATTGTTATTTGTCTCAGCTGAGTTCATTAATTATTAGCCATATTGCTCCCCATTTTTGGAATAGAAAAGCTTTATTTAGCAGTGACTGTGCAGGACCATGTGGTGACGACCTCTTGACATTCCCAGCTTCTCTCTGTTCTTTCTCTCTGTTCTCTCTGTTCAGAAGTCAGAGCGGGCAGGAAGAAGCAGAGGCCGTCATGTAAAAAAATGCATAGGCCTTTGATATCGCATCTCATGTGCTCAGGCAGGGGGAGTGAGCCTGAGAACAAACAGTGCTTCTCAACCTTCCTAAGGCCGCGACCCTTTAATACTGTTCCTCCTTGAGAACCGCTGCTTTACAACAAAGCTGTTTATTTAGCAGGGCCGCACTCCACGCATCAAGAAAGGAGAGCAGGGACAGACAGCCACACCTGTGGCGCTGGCCCAGAACCCAGATTGAGACTTGGGAGCCCCCGTTTTCCTGAATGAGAGATGAGGAAATATGGATACAAATCTGCTTGACTGTTAAGCGTGATCACCCTGCCCCCCTTCCCTGGATCCCTAGCCCCGATTTTTCCAGTCGTTTCCCTCGGCCTGGACTGTGTGGTCTGAGCGCTTCTGATCCTGATGTGTAGCCAGTCCCCTGAGGGACACTCTTCAAAGGGTACAAGGACTGCACCTTCCCCTATAAACTCTCCCGATTCCGTCTCATTATTTCTTATCTTCTTCTGCACGCTCATCCATCTCTCTCTCCAGTGTTCACACCAGCAGATATTTGTAGACATTTATTACGTCTTTGCCTGCTTGTCATTTAAAAGAGTTATTCATATTGAATTCATTTAACGTGTCTTCATAAATCAAGGCAAACAGCCCCTTAATCACTTTCATTGCTTTTCCCTGAACTCTCGTCAGCTTTCCGCATGTCTTGCACACACAATTAGGAATCCGAAGGCCAAATGGATACTCTAATGCGCGGGCAGGCCGGAGCCACTGGGAGGCTGCTGTCATTTTCCCTTGCTTAAAGTGATGACGTTACGGTTGCAGTCAGTTTTAAACTCTGTGAGTTCCTTGAAAAGATTCTACTATGCTTCCACACAGAAGAGTTTTATTTCCCCCAATCACACGGTTGGTTAGCGAGGCAAGAGCTTTTATTCCCAAGTGTAGAGAGAGGATGCTCAGACATCAGCTAAGATTTGGGCATTGTGGCAGATGTGTACGTTGGACACTGGTTCCTGAGCTACCTTGAGGTCACTTTAATGCATACAAAAATATGCATTGGTGCTTTTCTAGGTAATTATTTGAAACGAGGTAATTTTAATAGAACAAAAAAGATTATGAAATGGCAAGTTTTCATATTACTTGCTGAGGCCAGTAATTGTTATAAAACGTGTTGAAACCTACATGGCAGTCAGAATAGCAGTGATGTCAACAGCTCACTGCAGCTGCAGGAAACACGGTCCGGTCCGCCCCATTCTTCATGTGTCAGGATTCCCTTCCCTGCCACCACGGCCGCTCCGCTCACCCGCCCTGCCCTGGGGCTCCCACCCAGCATCATGTCTGTGCTCTGACTTACACACATGTGCACACGCACACTCACATACACACAGTCACCCTCAGTCACGCACATGCTCACATATACCTAGTCACATCCACTCAATCACAGTCACCCTCAGTCACACACACACATACACTCACATACGTGCAGTCATACACTCTCACAAACACAGTCACACATAGTCACACGTGCACTCACAGTCACACACGCTCACATACATGCAGTCATACACTCACACACACAGTCACACACGCATGCTTACATACACACAGTCACCCTCAGTCTCAGTCACACACACTCACGTATGTGCAGTCATGCACTCTCACAAACACAGTCACACATAGTCACACGTGCACTCACAGTCCACACACACTCACATACACGCAGTCACACACACACACACAGTCACACATACTACAGTCACACACACATGCTCACATACACACAGTCACCCTCAGTCACACACATACACACAGTCACACACATGCTCACATACACGCAGTCATACACTCGCACACACAGTCACACATGCTACAGTCACACACATGCTCACACACAACAGTCACACACACACATACAGTCACAGTGAGCTACAGTCACAGTCACACATGCTCACATACACACAGCCTCCCTCAGTCACACACACAGTCACATAGTCACACACACGTTCACATACACATTCACATACACACCCACAGTCACACATATGTGCACACACATGCGCACACCCACATATGCACCTATAGTCACAAACACACAGTCACACACATGCTCATATACACACTCACAGTTACACTCAGTCACTCATACATGTAGTCACAGAGGTGCACACTCACATACACTTGTTCACTCACATTCACACACTCAAATCCAGTCACATTCATATGCACAGTCACAAAGTCTCTCACATGTTCTCCCACACACTCACATTTTTACTCCCACACTCTCTCCCACTCACATTAATACACACTAACACACAATCTCTCACACTCACACAAGAAGACCCTAGGTATGTTGTTTCTCCTTTAAATCTCGCAGCCCCAGTTGAGAACACCAGGCAGAAATCAGCATGTGCCTCAGTGGAAGACTCGGGTTGAGTCTCAGATTTTCCATCCACTGTGCAACAGCCATCTGTAGCAACACTGGTCGGACTGAGACATTGTCACCCGTTGACCTCAGGTCAATTCCAGATGGAAACTGCCACAAGAGCCAACTCGTACAGCCACGGAAATAACAGGTCAGGGAACCTAAGGAATCTGTTGTAGGCTAACGTGAGCAATACGAAACTATAGCTGACCAGACACAAATATGATTACTCTGCATATTCTGAAAAAATACCACTTAACTGAATTTGAGACAGGGAACAATCACTTTCTGTTTAATGTTAAACAGTCTTTACATAAGTTTAGCAACTAAAGATTACTAGAGACTGAGCCGTGCCAAGGTGCACGTGGGCCTCAGCAGAGTGAGTTAAGAACTATAAAGATGACCCTTTCCCTTCGTTTAAATTTAGAAACGGTGCGGCTGCTGCTCTCTGCATTTCCAGCACCCGGGGCACTGACCCTTCTCCTTTTGACGTCCCTGTTACTCACTGCCTCACCTGATTGCGTTATCAGCTTTTCAGAACATTATGTGGCTTTTGCTAAATTAAAGGGCCCTTGAGAAGCCTGCTGGGTGCAGCGCCCCCCGAGCTCCCGGGGTGGTGTGCACCTCTCCAGGCCCCGCCGGTCATTCCACCCGAGACAGCCGAGTCTGCGTCTTCTCTCTCATCGTCACCCCCAGGGGCCGACTGTCCTGGGGTCCCCTAGCCCGGACATGTGCTAGTGATCTTCTCTGCCCTTCAAACTATGAAAGGCTCAGACATCTTAGAGTCTGACTGGCCAAGGCCAGTGCCATCAGCTGAGCAGTCCTCTTGACGGCCACTCTCTTTATCCAGGTCCAAAATGTGGGAACCCCCATGGTCTCCAGCCCTGGCTGTGCTCCTGTTTAGCACATGGGTGACGGCTTCCCTGGTTTGTTTCTCCTCTACATCATTCAAATCTGTCAACTTTTCTTCATCTTATCCATAGATACCTTAGTGGGGGCTGTTTTCACCTCTAACTTGGGCTAAAGGTTTCCCCACACCTAATCCATCCTCCTCTCTGAAGTTTCATCACCTGTAACCAAGTACTGACTGCCGTGTTGTTCAGGACACACCTCCCCTTCACTCACCATGTTTGACAGCCATCTATTACTTTCAGAGAAAAAGAAGTCCTGAACTTTTGGTGCCTGTTTGCCTTTGGCGGCGTCTGGTATGATCGGTGTATCACCGGCCACATTTGGTGTGTGGCACTGCCCTGTTAGCACTCGTGCTCCAGCAAGGACGGTTCTCTTAGTACCCAGAGCATCCTAAGCTCATATCCACATGGGGCTCTCTTTCCTCTGGACTGGCCACCCTCATGCTCCTACCCAGTTATTAGCTGCCTGCACTTCAGATGTTAGGGCAGTTGTGTATCTAGGGAAACTTCCCCTGCCTGTTCCTTTCATTACTGTGCAGTTCCATCCAGCCATTCTGATTACCCTCAAAGCAGTTACCCGAGCTCCTGATTGTACACGCTTGTGAGTAAATAAGTGGTTAATGTCGATCTCCTTTTCTGAGAGCAGGTTACCAGTTTGCCTCACAGAGGGACACTTGTCTTTTATACAATTGCGTGGAGACTCACAGACACTTGCTATATAAACACTTCTTGGCAGAACGAACAAGCACAACCCTGACAAAACCCAAGCAAACCATCATGACTTACAGCCCCTCTCAGAGGGCATCTAATCCAGTCGGTGCTTGTTCTACCCTGACTAAACTCAACAGGATGGGTAGCTTAAACAACAGATATTTATTCCTCATGCTTCTGGAGGCCAGGAAGTTCAGGATAGAGCTGTGAGCACTGATCATATCCTGAGGGCTCCCCCCTTGTGAATCATCTATACCTAGTTACTCCCAAAAGGTCCACCCCCAAATATCGTCACAACTGGTGTTTGGGTTAAGGGTTCTACATATGATTTTGGGGGGTGGAGTTTAGTTCCTAAGAGTCCAGTGATGTGTCTCTTCACTTCTGCTTTTCTGAATAGCTGCCATAACTTGTTATTGTCTAAGCTTTCTGTATCACTATATAAATATTTAAGCAAAATGTAATATTGGTAAAGAAGGTAAGGAATACTCAATCAGAGAATGAAAGAAACTAAGATGAGCCTTGAAATCTGCACTTGAACTCCCTTACTTTTGTAGTTTTGCCTTTGGGTGAGAGAACCGGACTCAAGTCCCAGGTCACAGAGTCATTCACTCAATGGTGTGTCATACATCCCTGGTTCCTACCTTGTCCTCACTACAGCACCCCGGATCCTCCTGTGGACATCCCCACTGCCCTCCCAGACACTATTGTGTGACCATGAATAATTCATCCTCCTACATTGACCTCAGTGGGGTCTTCACTTACAGTAATCACAACCCCACTGCGTCTAACCCAAGACTGCATGATTTCGTAGAACCATACACTGAAACTATCTCCCTTAGGTCATCTGCACGAGGGTGACAGATACCCTAGTGGCTGGCACACATAGATTCTAAATAAATATTTAAATTAAATAATCATGTTCTCCATGCCTCAGCAAACTGTTTCTGAACACTGCAGCTAGGAGTGGCTAGAGGACTTGACTCTGGCCATGAGAAAGAACACGAATCTGCCGAGAGTAGCCTTGGGCCTTTTCCTTTCTTGATAGGAGGTAGAGGTGAGATTGGCAAAGCTTCCAGTTGTGAACATAGAAAAGAGGCTTAAAATGTCACAGCCATGGTGGGCCCAGGAAACGAATGTCCCACAGAGAAGACCAAGGGCACCCTGAAATCTGGGACTCCCATGTTACCAGGCTGCTGGAGGGTGGGAACTGGAGCATCCTCTGGGCTTCTTGTGAGATGGCTTTAGGGACAAATATATTCCTAAGGGAGACAATTTTTCTTTTCTTTTCTTTTTTTATTTTTGGTTGCAGTTTTTGGCCAGGGCTGGGCTTGAATCCACCACCCTTGGCATATGGGGCTGGCGCCTTACTCCTTGAGCCATGGGCGCTGCCCTGGAGACAGTTTTTCATTCAGACACTAAAAGACTATAAGAAAAAAAGCTGGCACAAATTAAAAACCTCATTATTAACTTTGTTTCCAAATAGGATTTAAAAGGAATATGTAAAAAACATAGCATTCAAAAATGCTTGGATACAACTGCTAAAAAAAATAAAAAGAATTATTGTAATCAAGTATAAAAAAAGAGTATGGAAATGTTAATGGAAATACTACAGATCTATTTTTAATGTCTATGTTACATCTAAAATGATTTATCATTTATCAGCAACACGGCTAAAGTTTGTAATGAGCATAATGCACGTATTAATCATTAATTCTTAGCAGTAATCAATAAAAACTCTTTCTGTTTGCCTAATAGAACATCCATTCTGATTCTGTAATTTTTTTTTCCTAAGCATATATTTGAAGAAAGGGTTAATGTTAGAGAGCCGTGGGAATTCTGGGTTATGTTTCGAAGTATGATCAAGGTAGCATGGCCACGAAATTATTAGAATGGCTAAGACAACTGGAATTTTTTTAGAGAAAAAATTCTAATAAGTGATTTCTAATAACTGCAATACTTGAGCCCTTCATCAAAGCAACTTTTCAAAACTATAATTGAAAACTAGAGTGAACGTCAGAATGCCACATGTAGCAATGGGTTTTGTACATTTCCAAACAGGAGCCAAACCATTAAAATGGTGGGTGATGACCCTTGTTATCGAGTTTTTGGCTTAGGGGCAAACATGGGTTTCTAAACGTGTGAATTGTAGATTTGTTATATTCTAGTTTCCTTAGTACAGGCATTGTAAGTCATGTAAGAAATTATAAACTCAGACAAGTGAAATACACAGGGAGATTGCCAGTGTTAACCCAAACTATTCAGGTTGTTGAATATATTGATAGTTGAGTGGGAAAGGGAAGACAGAATTTCTGCTCCTTTGAGAGCTATAGTCTGTGATAACAATTCAAGTGTCAGTGTCTTACAGGTGTGGTCATGGGGGTAAGCCAACCTTAATAAGATAAAGAGAGCCCTCGCCTTGGAGGACCTGGGAGCGCTCACTGCCCCTGCTTTTTGGTATTTAACTCCTCTGCACCTGTAGCAATTCCAGGACAGGGCGACGTTCAGTGGATCAGAATTTAAGCCTCAGAATCAGACATTCCTGCTCTTCACTTAGGAGCTGGTGTCAGTGGCCACTTTCCTTAATGTGCCTCATCTTCCAACTCCTGCACTGACTGGGGCTAGTTAAGGTCGGCCTTGACCCTGGCAGTGACAGTTAGGAAGCAGAGGAAGCCCACCAGAGTGGCTGGAAAGTAGTTAAGGTCAGCCTTAACCCTGGCAGTGACAGTAAGGAAGCAGAGGAAGCCCACCAGAGTGGCTGGAATGTAGTTAAGGTCAGCCCTGACCCTGGCAGTGACAGGAAGCAGAAGCCCAACAGAGTGACTGGAATGGAAGGAGAATTCACATGGAGCACAGTTCTGTTCAGCTGAACTTGAAGGTCCCCAATGACGATGCCACTAGCATTTGTGGTCTGTAGGTTTGTTTCTGTGGCATTCAGGAAGGACCTCTGGCCAGCACAGGTTTTCCAGAACACCTTCCAGATCTCAAGGGGCACGATCCATGAACAGTGACAACCAAGGGCTGTGGGTAAAGAACTGAGGTCACGTCTGAAGGACGACGACAGAGACGTTCTTGGTTGAGGTGATGTTTGGTGGACAGGACTTCCCTAGCCTGCTAGGTCAGGAAGGAGGATGAACAAAGGGACAGGTGTGCTCAGAGACTCACAGGCAGCAAAGACTAGGTAGATGGGGCAAGCTGCTGGCGACAGAGAGTCTGGAAGAGAACACGGCATGCAAATAGAAAATGTAAGCCCAAACCAGGAGTGCTGATGCTCACATGTGTGGTTTGCTTGTTTTCTGCAGAAAAGAATCTAAGAGAAAATATCACTTTAGCTCCAGCAACTCACGGGGAGCAAAGGCGGTCCTGAATCAGGCGCACCCGCCTGGAGACCTAGCCCTACTTCATATCAACTGCGATTTGTGACAAGTCATTTGGACACTCCAATCTCCAGTTCCGTATGTACAAGAAGAGGAGAGAACTTGCCACAAGGAGTTATGATGAAGATTAAATGAGTTAGCAGACGCGAAGCATTCAGCAGAATGCAGGGACTTGGGGTGCCCGTTCAGTGAACATTACTTCCGACTTGTTTCATTTAGCAAGGCTATACATCATTTGATTACAGTGGACATCGGATACTTGGACTAGCATATAAACAAAAGCTTTTCTAACAATGACTTACAGAAGTTTTACTCAGGTTTAGGGCATCATGTATCTGTCAGTGTGGGCTCCAGAAAACACTGAATGGAATGATCACATGTTTGGCGTATTCCTTCCTGCCCTTCTGCCTGACTGAATTCCTCAGGGCTTGTGTGCTGGTGTTCGAAGTAGACTCAACACCTTAAAAACGTCTCTCTGCTCCTCCTGCTTTTATAATTGGCCCAAAGGTGGGAAAGTTATGGGACTGAGGACCCTTTGGCTGTTTAATGAGCACCTCCAAAGTTCACCAATGCAGGATCTTCTGAAGTGGGAAAAGGTATTATGAGTTTGCAAATAGAGAATGTGTTAGTCTGTTTGTGCTGCCCTGACAGCTGGCACAGGTGGGGGCTGGGGGTGCTCGTGGCTCTAGGTCTGCTGACCACCATATCTAGAGTGTGTCCTCCTGTGGTGCAGGGAGGTCAGGGACAGGCAGCAGGGTCTGCCCTCTTCTTATAAGGACACGGACCCCACGGGAGGGGTCCACTCTCATGACCTGGTCACCTCTTAAAAGCTTCACCACATGGTACCATCCCCTTGGGGTTTAGGGTTTCAACTTATGAATTTTGGAGGGATACAGCTCTTCCCTTCCCTCCATATCCTCATGCAGAGAAGTTTGATAGTGATACAGCATTGCATTAATTTAAATTTAATTAATTAATTAATTAATTTATTTATTTATTTATTTTGAGAAAGAGTCTCACTCTGCATCCTGGCATAAGATGCTATGGCATCACAGCTCACAGTAACATCAAACTCTTGGGCTCAAGTGAACTTCCTGCTTCAGCCTCCCAAGGAGCTGGGACTACAGGCATCTGCCACAGTGCCCTGCTATATTTATTTATTTATTTAGACAGAGTCTTACTATGTCACCCTCGGTAGAGTACTGTGGCATCACAGCTCACAGCAACCTCAAACTCTTAGGCTCAAGCGATTCTCTTGCCTCAGCCTCTCAAGTAGCTGGGACTACAGGCACCTGCCACAATGCTGGCTATTTTTAGAGATGTTGTCTCGCTCTGGCTCAGGCTGGTCTCCAGCCTGTGAGCTCAGGCAATCCACCTACCTCAGCCCCCCAGAGTGCTAGGATTATAGGTGTGAGCCACCTCACCCAGCCTAACACCTGACTTTTTTTATAGACGGGGTCTCACTCTGGCTCAGGCTGGTCTCCAGCTTCTGAGTTCAGTTGATCTACCCTCCTCGGCCTCCCGGGTGCTGTGATCACAGGATGAGCCACAACTCTTGGCATTGCATTAATTTTAGACAAGCTTCAATCATTCAAGATAATAATCATTAAATGATGGAAGAAAAGAGCCTATTGTATACTAAATTCTCACTAATTTGCCTAGTTGGGAAAGAGTCTACTAGTTAGTATTTTTTTTTTTTTTGCAAATGAGGAACCTATTTTTAATGAAGGGCCACAATTTAAATAATCTCAAAAATCTAAAATGATGAAAAAAACCATAAACCATTTTTAAATTAGTATAAAAAATACAAATGGCAGGTCAGTCGAGAAGTCTGCACTCATCCGTCGGACAGGAGGAGCTTGTGCTGCCGAGAAGCAGAAAGGGAGGAATAAGAGTGCCTGACGTCAATTACGTCTTTGAAAAATGAAATCCATTTTGAAAAGAGCAATTTGGCATCATATATGTTGCCTGCTGTTAGTATCCATCACAAATAAAATAAAAACAGAGACAGCAAATATATCCCTCAAGTAGGCAAAGGTCAGCACAGCTATGTGAGCAGTTTACTGGCAGCTCCAACCCGAGCTTTTATGTCCCTGGAGAACACTGCTTGACTCATTGGTGTGGAGTAAGATTCACTTAAGTGATTATTTTTGAAGTAACAGGAGCAGTGGAACCAAAGCTGCCCTCAATAAATGCTGCAGTGAGTTTAAGTGTTACTGCAGTAAACCTTTGAAGGAAGGTCTAAAAAAAATGCGCTTATGTGGTTAGGCCAAAGTTATAAAGTCTGCTCAGACTTGTCAACTTAGCAGAAGAGTTAAATGAAGTTAAATGGTGGCATTCTATTTTGTGAGACAGAGAGGGAGGGAGGTGGCTGTGCACCCAGCACGATCTGCCTCCCATCTCTGCCAGCGCCATGAGAGGGACGCTGAGACCAGCCTGCTGACTCATGAGAGAGGACAAGGGACACTCAGAATGGGGCAGGAACAGCTCTGCTCAGTGGACTCAGAGCTCAGTACCAGGTGCCCAGTACAGGCCTGTCGAGACCACCAGAGCCTCCCTGCCAAGCCTGGGTGTCCTCTGAACCTTAGAGGATGCAGAGTTATGTGACAACTCATGGTTGATTTAAGTAGTGAAATTTATGGAAGCTTTGTAAAATGGCAAGCACCAAGTGGCACATGGGTAAATCTCCAATACCATAAGATTAATAAAATCTGGGTGCAGCTATAAGTTGCATAAGATAAAATGCATCCATTCAATGAATCACGTAATATGAACATTGAATAATAACACCTGAGAAATGAACATTACATATTATCTATTTTGACACCCAACATATAAAATAAGATATTTCAAAATAACCAGCTAATTTGATTTTAATTTACTAAAAATAACACACACATGTAAAGTCACAGAAATGGTGAAAATATTAAATAGATGTATTTGACACAAAAATCGTTCAAAATAGAGCTTGAATGAGGCTCTTTGATCAATACCATTTTGTCACTTTTTAAAATAAGTAGTGTATTGCCTACAAAATAAAAGCACAAAAACTTAAATTTTTAAATTTGCATTAAGTACTTTTTTTCCTTTGACGATGCTCACAGGATATCCCCTGAACATAACTTATTAAAACCTTTATTTCTGGAGATAGTCAATAATGTATTTAGATAGTATGGTTGAATTCTGCATTTGTTAATATATTGAATAATTTCAAATTCTGATGCTTAATTATTAAAATATACCTTGTAGTTAATACATTTTCTAAGGAAACTGTATTGTAATGATCCAGCTAGACTGTCCAATATACTTCACCGCCCTAACAGTCTAAAAATCTATTCAACTATTTCAGACACCTTTGTGTTTTTAGATTGACTATGAAAAATGAGCTCCATTCTTCCGTGGAAAAAGCATTCATCCACTTCGTGCCAAGAGTCCAAAAGGGGCAGAGAAGGAGGGGCCCTCAAACACCGAGCTGATTCCAACAGAACATGTGTCTTTATTCTCCTATACTGTGGATCCCAATGATCTAATGAGAAATCACATAATAAAGCGCCATTCCCTGCCTATCAATGGCTAGAAGAGAACATATTCTGCGACGCAACTGTCACCTATAGAAAGACCTTGTGGAAAAGGCAAAAGAAGGATGTTATTAAATAAATTATTCAAACCATTATTATTGGCATGATTATTGGCATCTGTAGTTTGTAAGATCCTTGATTATTTATTAAAAATATCAAGGTTGCTTAACCAAGAGGTGATATTTTTGCAAACCTCATTCATATTTGATGCATCTCTTCTTTTATTCTTCCCTACTTTTGGATTAATTCACTAATTTTATTCTTTAAGTGTATTTCCTTATTGAGTTATTAGCTATATATTTCTTTTAGGGTGGCTTCCTCCCGGGGGCAGCTTCTAGACAAAGGCGTGCGTGGGTTTCAAGGATTGTTTTTCAGTGCATACGTATGCGGAAACTACCCTCATTTGGAGAAAGAACCACCTATAAGGATTAGAAAAACAATCCTTGAAATCCACACCTAGAAATGCTTCCTGTTTCCAAAACCCTGAGTGGAAAAATCTTATAAGTTACAGGCGTTGGGTAGAGTACTCCTGAGAGTTTGGCCTCAAGCAGGAGGACAAACCCCCGGAATAAATGCATCTTTGTCCCACCTAAGAAGTACAAAAATAAGAAAGCAAAAGATTGAACTATTACCAAGTAATGAAACTGCATCTTGGAACAGAGGTCCAGAATATCTAAAGGAAGCAAGAATTAATCGTCACCCCTCCAAAAAAGGTAAAATTCAAAATGGTTGTCTTCTTTTCTTAGAGTTTCATAGTTCTCTTCGTAGAGATCTTTCACGTCTTGTTTTCAATTTTTAATTAACGTTTACATTTCTGTGAATGGAGCAGGGTATCAGGTAAAACACTGAACTGTAAACTGAAAGGGACACTCAAGGAGAAGAATGGGCAGTTTCAGCGTTTGTAGCGTGATTAACCTTGAAAGGCTCACCTCCAGATTTCTTCTCTCCACCCATAAACGTTTGAAGTTTTTCCCTTTGGTAAATGCCTGCCACAGAAAATTAGAGTTACTGACCTTTTGCAACTTCATCTTTCCTTCAGTGTAAATAGACACACCCTGACCCCATGGTCTCCCTGTGAGCACATCTGGAGAGTCTGCCGCATTCTTGCAAAACTGGGACTGTATCAGGTGTCGTCCTGTCCCTGACATGCTCTGTCCCACTAGGTTCTGTGTGTCACTGCCTCCCTCCCAGGGTGCTGGGTGAGGCCCTGGGTTGACAAACACTCATAAATGTCACACTTTGAATTCGCAGGCTTCATCTTGAATGTGTAAAAAAAAACATTTCCCTTCAGTTTGAAATCCCATCGGGGTTAGCTATTCTTAGTGCGAGCCCTTCAATCTGATGCTCATGGCTGTGATAGGAATACTGTGCATGTGTGAAGTGTCAGGTTGAAATGGGACAGGGCATGCATTACCTTTTCTAGCAGAATGTCGCTGTCATGGGTTTTAGGAGCACTGAGGCAGGTCAGGTTCCCCTGGTGGAGGCAGCGACTCTGGAGCAGGGGATTTTTGTTATGGGTTCTTCCAGGAAAGACCAGCAAGGGTGAGCAGCATGGTGCAGGCAAGGAGGCCAAGGGAGGAGCTGACAAGCAGCAACGTCCTCTAGCAGAGCTCTGAGAGTTGAGTCAGGGATGGGGAATTGGATCTCCTATGCCTAGTTAGGGCTGCCCTTGGTGGGAAGCTGCAAATTCCGAGGCCCATTCTGCATGCAAGGCTGGAGGGCTCTGGCATCTGAGGGCAGCCTCCTGCAGATACGTCAGTGCCAACTCTGGGGAGAGAAAGTGCTGGGAAGATCATTGCAGCCAGATGCCCTGTGGTGGCTGTGCCTTCCCAATGGGGAGACACTCCAGCCCTCTCTGTTACTTTGACGTCTCTTCATGTTTCCAGAAGTGTCTCATTTATTTCCAAATATGAGCAAACACTGCTCACATCATAAAATGATGAAGAAATTGCTGACACTAAGTGGTGGCCAGCTCCATTGGACCCTGCTATCTTGTCACGGCTGGGCAGGGTTTTCTCTCTCCTCCTTCAGGGAAATTCAGCTGAGTCAGGATGCTCTGACTCTGGCTCTGGTTCCAGTGAGCAGCTTGAGGGCATTTGAGCTGGCACTCACCAACTCGCTGTGAGGGCCCCTTTTCCACATGTGTTCCCTCTTCCTGAGCTCACAGTCTTCACCTCCACTCTTTCTCCTCTTCGCTTGTGGCACTCAAGGTTCTTCATGATCTGCTCCGGCTTACCTGTCTACCTCCACCACACAACACTGTTACCCTAGATTCCTCTTCTCCAGCTACATTTATTGCATTCTGCACACCTGATAAGCACCTACTGTGTGCTGCTAGCTATTTCTGGCATGGAGACACAAGGACAAACAACATGTATACTATTCCTGCTTCCACAGAGCTTGTGGTCCAGCATGGAAGACAAACAAACAGACAACAGGTGATGACCAAGAAGTGTGGGAAGTGTCAGGGAGTCAAGTGTAGGATGCTATGGGAATGAGCATATGGGATGCCACCCAGACTTGGTGTCCCACAAGAAGAGACGTTGAATTGATAACCTAGAGGGTGAGGGTGAGGAGCATTCCTAACAGCATGTTCCAAGGCTGGGGCAAGAAAGAATTCCATACAGTGGGAAGGCAGAAGATAACCGGGGTGAAGGGATAAGCCAAGGCCAGACACACAGGGGCCTGGAAGCCAGCTCAGCAAGGTCATGGAACTACTTGCAGGTTTTTGCAGGATCATGGGCTCTGTTGTCACCTCTAGGTCTTCTTACCTGACATCCCCTGTGTGTGAAAAGTCTCCTGAGCAGGTAATGTCCTCATCCAGGATCAGTCATCCCTCCTGTTCCAATGCTCTTGAAATTGCAGGTGATCGATCTTCTGTAATATGTATCATGCCACATTGTGACCACCTGTTTCCTTGTGTCTCTCTCCTGTGAACAGGCTGAGGGCAGGCACTGTCTTTGTGTGCCTCGCCTCTATTGCAGGACCTTGCTGGGTCTTGCTGGGGCAGTCACTGGCCTCCCTGGGAGATTGAGGCTTGGGGCCAGCAGTAGGTTGGCTGACAAGAAGGAGATCAGGAAGACGATGGAGAGGTAGAGAGGGGAATAAAAGTACAATTCCTTCTAGAGCTGGAAAAGAACCATGGCAAATCACCTTCAGAACTAAACACTACAGAAGAGAAGTCAGTGTACAAAAGAATCACGGGCCGAGTCAAGGCTGAGAGGCCACTTGGTGGAGGGCTGAGTAATGGAGGCGCCTTGGGCCTCTGCCCATCAGTTAAGAGTGTGGCTCCTTTGAATCTTCCAAGCAATCCAAATGGTCACTGCAACTGCAGTTTGCTTTTATGGCTTTAATTAAAATGAATTAACTATAATAACCAAGGCTTCTGTTTACCTCCCTCTCCAATTCAAAATGGTCTATTTCAGCTCTTGGGCACGATGTTTCTGAGCTGAAAATCAAAGTGTGTGCGTTTGTGCTTATTTTTTCTTTTCCAGGCTGATCTTTTGAGAGCTGAATTACAGTCATAGAAATGGAAATGAGTTACTTATGGCAGCCCCCTCCTCCCTAATACTGTCATTTCTTCTCATCTCTGTGCCCCGAGGCACTGGCCGGCATTCTGGGGCAAGTGCAGAGCCAGCAGGTCCTGCTCCCTGTCAGGTGACTGGCTGGAAACCCAGCTCCTCCCTTATTAGCTTCCATATCCTGGACAAAAACCCATGGAGTATTCCTGAATCCATAAAATGGGAACGATAGTAATACCTACTTTTCACGTTATTTGACAATTAATTGTTGCATATACAGCATGAGTTGATGCCGCGTACTCATTATCTACCAATGACATATGTGAAAAGGTTGACAAAATCCCTCTTGTCTTCCAGGGTAGTGAAGGCAAAAGTCCTTGCTGAGGAAGGCAAAGCCCCTGCTTTTCCCCATCTGCTTCTCAGTGGATGCCTTTGCCATCAACCTCGAAACACATGCTCATTTGCTCTGGGGTTGTAAGGGGTTTCAGGTGGAGTGCTGATCCAGTCTCTCTCTGTTGCCTTTCACTGGGGCTTTCCAGAGTTACTTCTGTCCCCACAATGGCAGGACACACTCTCCCTAGGCCCCCGGTACCTGTTCTGCCCTGGGGTCACCTGCTGCACCTTACCTGCAGCTTATATAAAGCACTTATGGTGTTTTCCTTTCTCAGTACCAGCACTGAAATCAGTCTTGGCTCAAAATACTCTGGAACTCAAAGTTGGTACAGACCCTTAATCCTGCTCCACATAGGAAATCTCAAAAGCTCTGAATGTTGCAAGTTTTGTCATAACTTATTGGCTGCCCAAACCTGAACCCACACGAAGCTATTATTATCTTCATTTGCCTACCAAGAGAGCAAAATATATTGTATATTGTAAAATATACAATACAGGGTATGCACTAAACTATCCTTCTAAAATTAGAAAAAGTCTCAATTCCAAATATACTTGAGTCTCTGTGTTTCAGAAATGGACTGTGCACCCATTACAATGATGGCTAATTTTCACAGAGCACACTATATTCCTTATTATTTATTATTTTTTTATTGAGACACAGTTTCATTTTGTCACCCTTGGTAGAATGCCGTGGCATCATAGTTCACAATAACCTTAAACTCTTGGGTTCAAGTGACCCTCTTGTTCCAGCCTCCCAAGTAGCTAGGACTACAGGTGCCTGGCACAATGCCCTGCTACTTTTTAGATACAGGGTCTCACCCTCGCTTAGGCTCGTCCCAAACTCCAGCTCAAGCAGTCTACCCACCTCAGCCTCCCAGAGTGCTAGGATTACAGGTGTGAGGCACCACACACATCGCTTTACACATTTTAATTCTCACACAACCCTGTGGATAGGTTCCCTTAGCCTCTCCCCTTGACAGTGGCTGACGCACAGAAAAATTAAGAAACCAAGCTAGGCTGCACATGAAAAAAGTGTGGGGTCAGGATTGGACGAGCCACCCTGGCATTCCAAACTTTTCTCCTCATCACTTATTGTGCTGCCTCTGTTGTCTGTTTCACTCCCACTGAGATATTAATTACCTCCTCAAACCAGAGAAATGCAGTACTTTGTGGTGGTTAAAAATATAAGTAGGGACAGAATACCTGAGTTCAAATCCCAGCTCTGTCACTTACCAACTTTGTGATTTTGGGCAAGTTACTTAACTTCTCTGTGCTTCAGTTGCCTCCTCTGTATACTCAGTATAATAATAGTACCTACTTTAGGGTTGCAGTGAGGAAGAGTTGATGCATGTAAATGTTAATGATAATAATAATTATTATTATTTCATCTCACCCAACAGCCTTAAAGAACTTCCATCTATGTTTTAACTGAATTATCAGATCATGATCTTATTATATAAGGGTTTATGGTGTCACTCACTGTTGACAGGGGCAGCCTCCAACAGGGATAATTGTCATCATTGTGGGGTAGTGTTGCCTGCTCCTACAGAGTGTGGCTGCAGGCATAAACCAAAGGCTTCCCAACTTCCCAACATAATAAAATGAAAAGACAGGAAATCGCACTTATTAAACAATTCCAGAGGAAACTCATTTTATCTTATCAAATTGTTACCAAAGTTCTTGCTTACTTCAACTCTGAAGAAATACTTTTGGGAGGGTGAAAGAGTTAAGTTTTTACTCTGAATGCCTTAAATAACTTCTTAATACTAGCCTGATTGGAGAAAAGGGAAAAAACACACAAATGTCTTATTTTGCAAAAGAAGGACAGGAAACCTCAGTTGGCAATGCACAGTAGAAAGTTTAAGGTCAAGGTGCAGAAGGACTACTGAGGAACTGGAGTCCAGGCAGAGCTTGTGGCTCAGGGGGTGGGCAGCATATTCCTGCCTGCTCAGGAGGGACTGTGCCTCTCTCATCTCCCCTGGTCAGCCTGGTCACAGGAACTTCTTTTTCCTGAGCCTTGTGGAAAATTCATCATGGGCTCTGCATAGGGAGTCTTTGCAGCTTCTACCTCTGAGCTAGCCTGAGCTGGGTGGAAAGTTTTGAGAGTCACCTACTCCTAAATATTTAGGAGAAAAAAAATCTCTTGCAAATGTCAGGAAAAGGCCATCTTTCCTCAATTTAACAGAGGTTATATTATGATTCTTAGAAACTACAACAAAAAAAAGAACAAAGAAAAATCAACATTCACTCTGTCTTGAAAATTTAGGCACAAGGCAATGATGTATGGTAGCTTTTGTTTCTCACGGTAGTGACTCTTAATAGATCTGCAGTTCTCAAGGACTTTCTATATGGGGACTGCAACCGGTGGTGATGGGGTTACCGTGGGGTTGGGCCCCCAAGCTGGGAGCTTGCAGGCCTGCACTCAAATGCACCTTTGCTACATCCTATTAGTGGGGCTTTGGGTAATTTATCCTCACTGCCTCGGTCTCCCAGCTGTAAAGTGGGCAGAATAATGCTGCCTACTTCATAGTGTTGCTGTGAACATTAAATATGTGAAGACGTGCAATGCCTCACAGATGGCTAGCTGTTCAGTGAATGTTATTTATTATTGTTGTGTTCTCATCCTAGCTGTGCAACCAGGGTAAAGTCATTAACCTCCTTTCGTCTTTATTTCTTATAAAATGTTGTAATAACACTTACTTTGGGACATTGCAAAGTTCAAGTAGAATAATGTCCACATTGGTGTTTACTGAGTGGGGTTCCACAAATGCAGCCTTCCCGGGATGGGTTTGCTGGGAGACTTCTAGGCCTTCTTAGATTCTCCATGACATTGTTTCAAATTCAATCTGATAATACTTCCCTCCTCCCTGGAGAAGACAAGGTTGATCCTTGTTCAGAATGGGATGAAGCAGTGGTAAGGAAAGCCGGCAGCCCTGCAGCTGGGAGAGGCAATCTGACTCAAACCAGGGAAGGAGAACATTCACAAGGCCCTGTTTTCAGCGTATCATAACTCAGTCCAACTTCTCAGTACACTTTAGAGCTGGAACTGTTATTGCTCCTGAGAAGTTAAGTAGATGTGGGACTCGCACCCAGGTCATCTGGCCTTGGAGTCTGCGTGTCCTGACACACCACAACCTTGTCCTTCAGCAGGAACTTCCTGTGGTGAGAGAAGGCTGGGATCATTCAGGGGAAGTAAGAGGAGAGGTTACTCAGAGTGTCGTGAACAGCAGGCCCACCTTCATTTTAAAACAGTTTCTTCAAGGAAACACAACTCCAATCATTCTTTGTCACCAAAGCAGCTGCAGCCCCTTGTCCTGCGTGTCCTCACAACCGACCTTTTCCACTTCCTCTCTCTCCTCCCCCCGGCCGACTCATGGATACTGATGTGGACAAATGAGGTCAGAAAACGCCAGTGACCGAACACAGTGTCCTTCTCTGTGGGTTACTTGCTCACAAGGTCAGCACAACAAACTCACCCACTGCAAGGACTGTCCCTGGGAAGCTGGGGGAGGAGCCAGAGGATCACTTCTGGTCTCCCCTGATTCCAGCTTTTTGGGAGGCCAGCATGGGATGGCCACTGATTAGACAAGGGGCTTTGGGGGGAAAGGCAGGAGGAGGGTGCTGAGCCAGGGGGAAGACTTCCTTTGGGCGTTTTTGAAGTTCATCCTGGAGGCTGTTAACTGGAACGAGCTTTTGCACTTGGAACACATCATAATCGCTGAACACTTTGTGTTACCGTGGTTTGGTAACAATCAGAGTTCAAATCAAACACCTTTCCACTCATCATTTTTAAAATTACAAATGTCAGGAATACAATCCTTGTTGTTACTGTTTGGGAGGATGTTGGGCAAGAAGATTAACCTCTGAATCATCCACATGTAGCACCTTCCCTGGTGTAACTAGAAGATTTTATGTTCCTCTTCCCAGTCAGAGATACTTTAAGGAGGGAGGGCATGTGGCTCATCTCACCTAATGTGCACACCCTGGAGTGTATAACCCATAACCACTCCCCCTCCAGGGCTCTTCTACAAAATGGAACTTTACCCAGGCAGTGGGAACAATGTAACCCAAATATTGTACCCTTGCATTAATCTGAATAGAGTTTTTTTAAAAAAGAATTGTATTGTAATTTTATGTAACAGTTTATAAATTATTTCACATACATTTTTAGGAGATGAGGAATCATTGTGTTAAAGAATCTTTTTAAAATAAAATCTTACTATCTCTTCCTGGCTGGCCTTCTCAGGCTGCGACTGCAGAACGGGGCTTTCTTTTCTCTCTTTATTTAAAGATTATATGAATTATTTAGGAAACGAAAGTTACTGATGTTAGATGGCTAAGAGCAAAGTTTAAGAAAGAAGACTTGTTTGGAAGATCCGCATGTTCTGGAAATTAGTCTGTTTCTTAGAGACAGGGTTTATGGGTGTGTGTTTCCTCCATAAGACAAAGCCTGTGGGTCCAGGCCTGTGGGTTTTATTCCCCACCCCCAAATGTAATCAATCGCCTTTGTTCCTAAAGAAATAAACAAATAATCTCTAAATATAATAAAGGTAAAATTAACTGGATTCTGGTGTTTGGAGTTATCTGAAACTTTGTACGAGTGTGTGTTTCCAGAGCTGTCCCTTAGCTAATTCCTCGTGACGGATTATTTTTGCTTTTGACATCAGTCGTGATGAGACAAACGGGTTTAAAATCACGGAATGTCAGGGCTGGAAAGGACCCTGGAAAGTCCTAGCCGCGTGCCCCCCTCGTTTTGCAGTGGAGGTCTCCAGGCCCAGAGCGCGGCAGTGACTGCACAGGGCCGGGGTCCTCCCGACCTGAGGCCTGCACAGCGCCAATCCTCTGCTCTCCACCCCTGCTGTCCTGCTGTCCTGCTGTCCTTCCGTTACAGCTCACTGCTTTGAGACAAACCCCTCAGGTCTCGCGTACCCACATCCCCCCTTATCAAACAAAGGGTCCAGGCACTTCAACTATTTCCAGGCCCCCGGCGGCCGGGTCCGGCCACTCCGCGGGGTCGGGTCCCCGCGAGCGCGCGCGGCGGGGCGGTGGGCGCGTCCGGCCGGCCGCGTCTGCAGGCGCCCGGGCGGCCAGTCTCAGCGGCCGTCTCAGCGCCCGGCTCCGGCGCGGCGGCCCCGGCCGCGCCGCTCCAGGCCCGCGGGGGTCAAGTCCAGGTTGCCGCGCAGGACGGCTGCGGGGGAGGGGCGGGCCGCCGCGTCCCCACCCCTCTCCTGCGCTCTCCGCGCGGAATGTTGGGCCGGTTCCATCCGTGTGGTATGTCTGTATAAACATCCTTAGCCTCCGCGCAGACACGTTGTGCGTTTTTAATTTCGCCTTACAAGTAGCGGCCTCCCGGCGTCCCGGCGGCGGATGGAGACCTTCACTCCCGCCTTTCTGCTGCATTCCTGGGCTTGCGCCTTTGTGGGCGCAACAGGGAGAGGAGCGACTCTGGGGATGTGAGCGCACCTCATTTGTAACGTTATCTTTGCCTCCGGCGTCTGCCTTCCCCGCTCACCTGGAACGGGCCAACCTGGCTTCCTGTTAAGGTTTACTCTCCATGTCCCTCTGCAGGGGCAGAGAGCAGAGCCCTCTTTCCACCCCGGTTTCGTAGCCACAAGCTATGACAAGCAGCAGGGCCCTCTGCTCTGCTCTGCAGCCCGACTTGGGTTTCCTCTTTCCTCCCCACCTGTGTCCCCCGCCACCGCCTTTCTGTAACGTCCAGCCCTGCCTTACCTCGCTCATTTCCCAACCCCAGCCTCTTTCAGAGCATCCTTGAATCTACAACCCTTTAAAAAGCCTATTTCAGCATCCTGAATCCTCAACTTCCTTCACCCTCGGGGGACCATTGCTCTTGCTGGGAGTATGGATTTTGAGATCATGCAAAGGACAAAGATAAAAACCCCTCAGAGCCCACGGCAGTATTGACTTTAAACATGAGGCGAGTTAACAAGGAAAGCAGCAATAAATTCAGCCCAGGGCATGACCCAGCACTAAATTGTCTCTTACAGTGTCCAGATTCTGGCCAAGTTGTCAGTTTGATGCCCCCTTTCCCCTCTAGCCTCTTCAGTTCCGTTTTAGGTTGTGTTGTTTTTGTTGGTTTGCTTTTGTTTTACGGCCAAGTTATCTCTGCAGCCCCCCACCCCCATTTTCTGATTCTGTTTTCCAAGTTCCTTAGTCATGACCAGAATAACACACAGCTTCTCCCACTAAATCCCTCAAGTTGCTTTTGTCGAAATTTTGAAACATGCTCATGTCAGAACATTTTGTTCATCCCCCACGTGAGCTGGTGAAACGTGGAGATGAAAACATGGGGAAAGTTGTTGGAACAGACAGTGCACATTCTTTTTGTCCTTTACTCAAGATAATTGTGCATCCTTCACGTTTTGTGTAAGAACAGCTCAGAAAGACCACGTAGCCCCAACTGGGGACAGTCGGTACTGGCAAGGGTTAACCCAGGAGCACTCAGTGTGCCTGAGTCAATAGACAGGGAAGGATTACAGTATGTTAGACTAATAGGCTGATCATAATGATAACGTTATCCCAAAGATTTTCCTCTTTATGTTTAACAGATACTTTGCTTCAAGGCAATGGGTAACCGTGCTGGTTTTCTGGCCTGGAACCCTCTCTTCTGACAGTTACACAAGTCTGTATTGAACGTTGTGTTATCTTCCCTCTCCCCTGATTTGGAAGGAAATCATGATATGGTTACACACATGCCGTACAGGATTTTCCTCTAGATGTTCTGCAAAAGGAGAGGGATCAGATTACCCTCTTCAGCACCTGAATAAGTGCTTAATGCAATAAATTGCCCACCAGGCAGAGGTGTGGGGAGGTAAGCAGATGATTCTGACTGTTCGCTGGGCAACGTTGGGGATTATACAAGGTTAAGGATTAAAAAGAAAATGAGGGATTTGCCTAAGCACACAGAGGTTCTCACATCTCTGCTGCCTTCAATTTTGCTCAACCATCATAATAACAATAGTAGTAATAAAAATAATTACTCACATTTACTGAATATTTACAACGTCCCAAACCCTGTGCTAAAACCCTGCATGCGTGATTTTATTTAATCCTCATCAGTCTTCAGTGAGGTTGGCCCCTATTATTCCAATTTTATCAGTGAGGAAATGAAGTCAGAAAGTTTGTGTAATTTGTCCAAGGCCACACAGACAGGAAACAGAAATGAATTTAAAGTATCACTTTTAACCCCTCCACTCTTCTGCCTCCCATATAATTTTATACTGAAAAGCCACTGGCAACGTCAACCAAGAAATAAAACAAGATCTCTTAAACATCTGATTCTGAGAACAGTTGCCATTAATGGAGTACTTCATAGGAGCTGCTCCTAGAGGTAGGTGTGCAGTATCACCTGCGATTTGAGGGTGGGACATAGAGGCACAAAGTAGCAGAATGACTTTCTGAAGATCATGAGGTGGCAGAGTTGGTGTTTGTACCCAAATCGATTTCCTTCTAGACCTAGGCTTTTAACCCTACTGTCCTCTGCTCGCTGTGTGTGTGTGCTGGAGGCAGAGAGACGGAGAAGTTCCTTGAGGGTGAATAGTAAGAAATGAAATCTTTCCTCTAATAATCTGCCACCCTCCGTCAAATCATATCAAGTGACTGCACTTGTGGTGGCCCGGATAATGGAGAGATCAGGCCAGGCGGGGTAAGTTTTGCAAGTTTCAGGAGATGAATGCTCTAGGGATTGACCTTGAAGGGCAGGCGAGGTTTGGACAATGGGAGATGAAGGGGTCCTACGTTGCAAAGAGGCAGAAGTAGAAATAGGCATAGCAGTGAGGAGTCTGGTGGACCCACGATATGGCTCAAGGGCTGTAGCTGACTCTGACATCATGTCCTATTTATGTACAATAGTTGTACAAATTTATGGAGTACAGTGTGATTTTATTTTTTCTTTGATACAAGCTGGAGTGTAGTGGTGTCATTGTAGTTCACTGCAACCTCAAACTCCTGGACTCAAGTGATTCTTCTACCGTAGTCTCCCAAGTAGCTGGGATTACAGGCTCATACCACTATTCCTGGCTAGTTGTTTTTTTTTTTTAAACAAGGAGTCTCACCAGGTTTCCCAGGCTAGTTTTGAACCCTGGTCCCAACTGATCCTTCCACTTCAGCCTCCCAAAGTACTTGGATTATAGGCGTGAACCACTATGCCTGGCCTTGATCTTTTGATACATGTATACATTGTTAAACGATCAAGTCAGGGTAATTAGTACATTCATCACCTCAGATATTTGTCATTTCTTTGTGGTGAGAACATGAGGAATCCTATTTTTAAGCTATTTTGAAATATATAGTACAGTACTCTTAACTCTACTCAACCTTCTGTGCACAGTAGGACACCAGAACGGGACCTTACTCCTATCTAGCTTTAACTTTGTTGATTAATTTCCCTGTGTTCTCTCTTTCTCTCTACCCTTCCCACCCTCTGGTAAATTAATTTCCCTGATGTTTGTCCTTCCGTGCCTGGCTTATTTCATTTAACATAATGCTCTAGGTTCATTCATCTTGTCACAAATAATTTTCTCTGTCAGAATAGTATTCTGTTGTGTGAACATAGTGTATTTTTTTGAATTTCAGATTAATATGAGGGTACGGATGATTAGGTTACATTGTTTGTGTTTGTTAGGTAAAGTCAAAGTTGTAGTTGGGTCCTTTCCCTAGGAGATGTGTCCTATACCCTTACATTGTGCCAGTTAGGTGAGAGCAGACCAACCCCCTACCTCTCCCCTCCCCATTTGACTTTAATTGTGTTTTTCTCTTGTTTGGGCATGTGTTTGTTCGTCTGCTGGTTTCACATTAGTACTGAGTACATTGGATACTTGCTTTTCCATTCTTCTGGTGCTTTACTAAGGACAACGTTCTCCAACTCCATTTAGGTTAACACGAAAGATGTAAAGCCTCCATCTTTTTTATGGCTGAATAGGTAGGATTCCCTGGCATACATATCACAGTTTATTAATCCATTCACGAGTTGATAGGCACTTTGGGTTCCACATCTTGACAATTGTGAATTGAGCTGCCATAAACATTCTAGTGCAAATGTCCTTATGGTAAAAAAAAATTTTTTTTTCTTCTAGATAGATACCTAGTAACGGATTGAGGGATCAAAAGAAAGGTCTCCTGTTAGTTCTTTGAGGAATCTCCATACTTCTTTTCAAAGAAGTCACACTAGTTTGCAATCCCACCAACAGTGTAAAAGTGTTCTCTTTTCTGCACACCCTTGCCAGCATCTGTAGCTTAGGAACTTTGTAATATGGACTGTTCTCACTGGGGTTAGGTGATATCTCAAGGTGGTTTTGATTTGCATCTCTCTGATGATTAAGGATGATTAGCAGGTTTTTCATGTGTTTCTTGGCCATTTATCTGTCTTCTTCAGAGAAGATTCTGTTCATATCTCTTGCCCAGTGATGGGATTGTCTGATCTTTTTCTTGTTGTCAATTAATTTGAATTCTCTATAGAGAATCAAGGCTTTGTCGGATTTGTAACTTCCAAATATCTTTTTCCATTGTGAAGTTTGTCTATTTGCTCTGTTGTGTCTATTTGCTTTATTGTTTTGAAGCTTTTTAGCTTAATTAAGTCCAATTTATTTATTTTTGTTGTTGCAATTGCCAATGGAGTATTCTTCATAAAATCTTTACCTAGGCCGATATCATCAAGAGTTTCTCCCAACTTTCTTCTAGGGCTTTTTTTATTGTTTCATGTTTCCGATTTAAATCTTTCATACTGTATTTTTTTTTTTTTTTAATTGTTGGGGATCCATTGAGGGTACAATAAGCCAGGTTACACTGATTGCATTTGTTAGGTAAAGTCCCTCTAACATTCGTGTCTTGCCCCCAGAAGGTGTGACACACACCAAGGCCCCACCCCCCTCCTCCTTTCCTCTCTCTGCTCTTCCTTTCCCCACCCCTCCCTCCTTCTTTCTCTCTCTGCTCTCCCCTTCCCCGACTCCCACCGTGACCTTAATTGTCATTGATTGTCCTCATATCAAAATTGAGTACATAGGATTCATGTTTCTTCATTCTTGTGATGCTTTACTAAGAATAATGTCTTCCACTTCCATCCAGGTTAATATGAAGGTTGTAAAGTCTCCATTTTTTTATGGCTGAATAGTATTCCATGGTGTACATATACCACAGCTTGTTAATCCATTCCTGGGTTGGTGGGCATTTAGGCTGTTTCCACATTTTGGCAATTGTAAATTGAGCTGCAATAAACAGTCTAGTACAAGTGTCCTTATGA
>CAUYPK010094341.1:0-35065 GCA_963574355.1 Loris lydekkerianus
GTGGTTTTTTTTTTTTTTTTTTTTTTTTTTTTTGAGACAGAGTCTTGCTCTGTATCCCAGGCTAGAGGGCAATGACATCATCTCTGTACATTTTTATATGTACATTTATTCCTTTTTAAGCTTGATGTTATTCTGTGAACACTTTCTTGTGTCATTAAAGACATGTATTTTAGTGGGTGCATAGGAATCTATGATATGGCTCTACAATAATGAACTTGAACAGTTGCCTTTTGGACATCTGGGTGGTTTCCAGTGACTTTGCTTTCTAAAGATATGTATCTCCACATCTTGCCATACGAGATTGTTTACCATGAGTAACTTTGTACGCATGATTGATTGGTCAAAGGATGTTCATTTTGCAAGCCTTTAATATATTATGCCATTGCCCACAGGTGGGTTGCACAAAGTCATATTCCTTATCACACAGCACCTCCCCAGCAGTGGGCATTGCCTGTTTGCCTGGTTATAGCTTTACTGCTTCGGCTTCTGACCTTTTAGGAAATACCCAGGGAGGCAGGGAAGGGAGTAGGTGAATTCAGATGACTTCAGGAGATGTGGGTCATTGTGAGGACCAGCAGGGAAGAGAAGAATCTTAAAAAGTGGTCAGTGGGGGGTGGCACCTATGGCTCAAGGAGTAGGGCGCCAGCCCCATATACCAGAGGTGGTGGGTTCAAACCCAGCCCCAGCAAAAAAAAAAAAAGTGGTCAGTGGGAATGAGAAGAAATAAACCTGCACAGATTCCTATTCCTGTGGTCCCTAATTCCTGAGTTGAGGGCCAGTACCAGACTGTGGCTTATTGAGAACTGAGCCACACAACAGGAGGTGATCAGCAGCCAGCAAACAAAGTCTCATCTGTGTTTACAGCTGCTCTCCATCACTAGCATTACCGCCGCTTCTCTGCCTCCTGTCAGATCAGTGGCAGCATTAGACTTTTAGGAGAAGTAACACTACTGTTAAACACATGCCAGGGGTCCAGATTGTGCTCCTTGAGAATCTAACACCTGATTATCTGAGGTGGAGCTGAGCTGATGATGCTGTAGTTGCACCTGCAAATACAGATTATTATTAGCAAATAGATTTGCCCTGCACAGACACCATATAAATGGCAGACTCATATCACAACTTTACAGTAAGTGGCAAGTGACAATTAAACTGCATCTGTGGCAGACTTTATAGTGCCAAGTGAGTTGATATACTTCAATTGCACAGTTGCATCTGGTGGCAGGCTTTAATTCAGAATCTAACACTTATTTTTGTATGCACGTGGCCCGCCCATTGTTTTATTTATCATTTTCATCTGTGCCTCTTTCCCACACTGCACACAGTTTTGGGAACACAACACCTAACCCTACTGAAATTGAGCAAAAAACAAACATCTCTGGAGAGCATCTCTGAAAAGGGAGAAAGACCCAATGCTGAAACAGCAGAAGACTCTAGGACTGCCAACAATATTAAAACCACATTTAGAAGAAAATACCAAGAATCCTACTTAAATTACAGGTTCATTGCAACTCTTCAAGCCTGCTGTGTAGCAAGCAGCTATCCAACAAAACCATGAAACCTTCAAAACTGCTCTGTCACATGGAGACCAAGCACCTGCATTAAAATACAAGCCTTTGGAGTTTTTCAAAATACAACAATATGAACAGGAAGAACAGAAACAGTTATTGCAGGCCACCACCTCATCAAGTGTGTCTGCACTGAGAGCATCACTGTCAGCGGCTAACCACTCTACTAAAGCTAAAAAGCACTTTACTGTTGGTGGACAGTTGATCCCACCTGCTGCTGTGGTCATTCACCTTGAACTTTTAGGAGAGACTGCAGTTCCAAAGATGGCACACGTTCCTCTTTCATCTAGTACTATAACTTGATGAATTGATGAAATAGAGGATATCAAGGCACAATTGTTAGAGAGGATTAATGAGTCACCATGGCACACAGTCCAGGCTGACAAGTCTACCAACATTAACAAGGCAACATGCTTGTTTTTGTGCAATGTATTTTCAGGAGGATGTGCAGGAGAATATGGTATGTACACTTCTGTTGCCAACCAACACCACAGCTGAAGAGCTATTCAAGGCTTTGAATGATTACATGTCAGGAAGACTGAATCAGTTGTTTTATGTCAGAAAGTGGACAGTAGAGAAGCTGCCATGATTGGCTGTCTCGTTTCACTACTTGGGTCAAGGAGTTCACTTCTGGGTGTGAGTCTGTGCACTGTGTCATCTATAGAGAAATGCTGGCTAGCCAAAAAATATCACCTGAACTGAAGAATGTTTTGCAGAATGTGATTAAAATTATCAACCACACTGAAGTACATACCCTTAACTCACACCTGTTAGTGCAGCTCTGTGAGGAGATGGGCACAGAGTGTACACATCTTCTCACACACAGAAGTAAGACAGCTTTCTAAAGGTAGATCATCGGCCAGAGTTTCTGAGTTATGAGAGCCACTTCAGAGATCTCTTTTAGAGGAACAGTCACCACTGGCAGCACATTTCAATGATGTAGAATGTGTTGCAAAATGTGCTTGCTTGTGCAGCATGGTTTAACCTGATCACCAACCTCAATATGTCACTTCAGGAGAAGGGACAGCTGTGTTCAAGTTGGCAGATAAAGTTCCTACATTCAAAGCCAAACTGATTATGAGGGCAACAAGTGAACACTGAGATTTTTGACATGTTTCAAATACCAGAAGAGATTTTGAGAGACCGTGCCAGGACCTTTTTCTCCCAGCTGGTTCGTGATCACTTATCTCAACTTTGAAAAGAGTTTGAGCATCACCTTCCCAACCACAAAAAACTCCAGAACTGGGAAGGAATGGATCTACTTGGAACTCACTCATGAATAAGCCAGGTTAATCGACTTTGTGCTAGAAGAGGATTAACTGCTTGAGATCGCAAATGACAGTGCGATCTCAAGCAGTTGATCTGCTTTTAAACATACATAAAAGTATGTTTTAAACATACTTAAAAGTATGTTTGAGACAACATCACATCTCCACAGGTTCTGGATTAACATCAAGGTGGAATATCCCTGGTGCCCCATGATCGCATTAATGTACACAGCTATGATTTAATTAAAAAAAAAAAAGGTGGAATATCCTGAGATTGCACAAAAATGCTGAAAAGCCTCTTGCATTTCCAACATCCTGTCTTTGTGAAGCAGGCTTTTCTGCAGTGACAGCAACCCAAACCAGATCACAGAGTATACTGGACATAAGAACACACTTCCCATATCACTGTCTCCCATCATCCCCAGATGCAACTGTCTAATTATAGGAAAAGAAGCTCACCCGGGTGAGAGTGAGGAGAGAGGAAGGCCTGGATCCCCTAGAACCACACTCTGTCCAGCCCCACAGGGATTGAAATAGGATGAGAGCCAACTTGTCAGCCAGGCCAGGCTGCTGCTTCAGGAGCTTCCAGCCTGGTGGGAGAGGCAGCCCTGACCATGCCACAACCCTCAGGCTTGGGCACAGAAGTCTTCAGTGAGGAAAAGGCACATGGGCCTTATAGTGCAGCCAAATGTGGTATGTGGCAAGAGAAGGGCACTCCAGTAGATCCCAGCATGGGCAGAGATGCAGTGGCAGGGGACTAAGGCACACACTGGGCACAGCTCTGGCTGCCTGCAAGGAAGGATATGTGCTGAGGCTGGGAAAGGTACATGAGCTCCTGGGGGAAGGCCTTCCTTAGAAATCATGGCGTTGATATTGCTCTGTGGTTAGGGAGAGCCCTTGGAGGCAGGTCAAATCTGGGGTTAGAAAACAAACTCTGGGAGCCCAGGGAACGTGGGAAAAGACCAGTAACTAGAGGTCAGGGTTCTCAAGGTCACCCAGGCTGAGCCCTTGCACAGGATCTGGGAGGGAGGCTTGCTGGTCCTTTCCAAAGGGGATATGGTACTGGGTCTGCTGTGAAGCCCACTTCAAGAGGCCACATGCCCAGTGGGGACAGCGTGGACTGGGTATCACACTATGTGGGTTTGCATCCTTGCTCTGCCGCTCAGCTCTGCCAGCACTCACTCAGCCTCCCCAAGTCCTGGAGCATTGGGTAGGAGGTGATGCTGGCACATGGGTGCTCAGCAGGCAGGAATGATCAGAGCCTCAGGCTAGGCAGGGTGGTCCCTTTCCCACCAGGGTCTGTTCTGGCTCATGGCGGGGCTCAGACAGGCCCTGCTGGCTCAGCTGAATCTGTGGGGAGAAAGGTATGGCCATCTGTTGGCCAGTGGACCTTGCTGCCCTTCCCAAGGGGCGTAGGGTTCTCCAGGGCCACGTCTCCTGTCCCCATCATGAAGCAGCTGGGCTAGGAGCAGACTGACAATGCAGACCCACTGACTGTCCTTTTCTACCTGTTCTCTTTTTTCTCCTTCCAAGAAGGATGTGAGATGACCTAACAGGTGCATAGGCACCATGAGAGAAAAAAAAAAAAATCAGGAAAAAAGGCAAAGCCACATAGCTAAAGGGAAAGGAGAAATTAGTTGAGGAACTCTGTCCAGAAAGTCTATCAAGATTCTGAATAGTTTTTCTCTTCTGATTCAGTAAACTTGTTTCTTTCTACAAATCTGTCCCTTAGAAAGCCTAAGGGATAGAATGAGGGCTGAAAGCTGGAACTCACAGAGTGTCCTTCAGTAGGGGAGTAGCCCAGTAAACTGTGATATGACCAAGACAAAGGAACATTGTGAGTCACACTACACCCACACACCATGACAGGGACTTCTTAATGCTGCAAAAGTGAAAGACGCACTACTTGGCTAATGGCTGTGTTTCATTTGGTCCGCATAATATTTTTTTAAACATAAACATGCAGATTTCTGGGAACTCCTGGTCTCCACTCCTGCTGGGCACCAGTCCTACTAGAGGGGGTAAAGAAATGCTCTCTACCGCAGCAGCCCCACCACTCCCTGCTGCTGCCCTGACACCAAACCCAGAACCCATACAGTTGTCATTGCCCTTGTATTTTAGCTTTTCTTTTTATTTTAATTAATTTTTTTTGAGACGGAGCCTCAAGCTATTGCCCTCAGTAGAGTGCTATGGCATCACAGCTCACAGCAACTTCCAACTCTTAAATCGCTTAAGCAATTCTCTTGCCTCATCCTCCCAAGTAACTGGGATTACAGGCGCCTGCCACAATGCCCATCTATTTTTAGGTTGTACTTGTCACTGTTGTTTGGCAGGCCTGGGATGGATTCGAACCCACTAGCTCTGGTTTATGTGGCTGGCATCTTGGCCACTTGAGCTACAAGCACCAAGCCTTAATTTTTTAATTGACAATGTAAAATTGTATATAGCTCTTGTGTATAATATGGTGTTTTGAAATTCATAGAAGCTGTAGAATGGCTAAATGGAGTGAATTAACATATGTACCACTTCATGTAATATTTTTTTGTGCTGAGAACAAAAAAAAATCTACTCTTAGCAATTTTCTAGAATGCAATACATTTGTCTGGGCTCAGTGGCTCATGCCTGTAATCCTAACACTCTGAGAGGCTGAGGCAGGAGGATGGCTTAAACCCGGGAGCCCAGGAGTTTGAGGTTGCTATAAGCTGTGACCCTAGGGCACCCAGGGCAACAGAGACTATGTCTCTAAAAAGGAAAAAGAAAAGTATACAATACATTGTCATTAACTATAATCACCATGTTGCACAATAGATCTGTGGAACTTTGTAGCTTTTGTTATAATAGAGAAACATTGCACTATTCCAAGTGCCCATCAGAAGCACAGAGAACAAAGAGCGACCCTGAGCACCATTGTGTTTCAAGGAAAATGAGAGGGAGGCTATTTCTCTGTGGAAAAGAAGACCATATCTCCGGGTTTTACTTGCAAATCCTGGCATGCTTTATTCATTTATTATTTATTATTATGCATTATTTATTATGATACTAATACATTACCCATTTGGTCCCATGGACATTTGGGGTTTGGTACCCTTGATTAATACATTAATAACATGATTTTCCCACCTTCCCTCCCTTTTTAAAATAAAAAGCAACAGCAGCAACAGCAAAACAAAACCCAACTCCTTCATGTATATTTATATAAGGAGGGCCTGTTTATTTTTACAGCATAGACTTCTAAATTTTTCCATATTTCTTAGAACAAGTATGCATATTTTTGTTGTTCAAAAAGAGATTATAAATGTTTGAGTTAAAACTTTTGGCTTGACAGAGGTGTAGCAACAAGATCACACAAGACTTACCTCTGCTCTTCTTGGCAACCTGGGTAAGCACGAGCTTCCAGAAGTGTTCACAGGAGACAGCCACTTTTCTGTCCAGGCCCTGGGGGAACCCGTTTTGGGGGGGGGAAGAGAACAGCCCCTTAGCAGTGGTTGCACACCCAGTCCCGGGCTTGCTGTATGGGCCACCATACAGGATTCCTGCACCACTTTGGGAGGTCAACTTTCTTCCTCCTATTCTTTTAAAATCCGCTTTATTGAAATATAATTTGTTATATGCCATGAAATTTACCCATTTTAAGTGCACAATTCAATAATTTTTGGCACATTTATGGAGTTGCACAAATATTATCACAATCCACTTTTAGAATGTTCTTGTCACCTCCAAAAGATCCCTTGTGCACATTTTGTGGGCACTCTCCACTCCCACCTTTCGCTTGCCATCTTTTCTGCCCTCTCTGGGTACTTCATGTGAAGGGACTCACACAGGGTGCAGGGTTTGTCATCTGGCTCCCTTCACTGAATGCGTTTTGAGTTTCATCTCTGTCACAGGCTGTTCCCATGCTCTGTTACCTTTAGGAGAGGAATAATGTCCATCACGGGGGTGCACACCGTGTGGTTTTCATTCACCAGTTCACGGTGATGCTTCTGCTTTTAGCTGTTATAAATAATGCAAGTCTGTGTGGGGACGTGTGTTCATTCCTCTTGAGGAGACAGCTCAGGGTGGCATTGCCAAGATGTATGGTAAATTCACATTTAACACTTTAAGAAACTGATAACTGTTTTCCAATGTGGCTGTACCTTCTCACATTACCATATTACCTTCTCAGACCAGCTCCAGTGTCCCCACATCCCCTCCAAGCCCTCACACTTGCTGCTGATTAGGTTAGCTAGATTAGCTTAGATGGGTTGGCAGCTGAGAGGAGAGTGGCATGTCCCTAGCGGGCGGGGACATAACTGAGGGTTTGAACCCAGGTATGCCTGATGTCCTGTTCCACACTTGAACTCTAGCAAAATGCAGGGGTCGAGAACTCTGAAGAGGTGCGTCTATCCCAGGATGTGAGGCAGGGCTTGGAGAAGCCTGAGGAGTGAGTGGAGGAGGTCATGCCTCCACCCAGGAGCACAGGGCTCCAGCATGGCTTGGTGGTGGGGGTGTCCGTCCTGGGAGGGGTGCCTGCATGGTCTTGGACTCCACCAATACATAAGATCTTCCCTGGCACTCTCTCCTGCCCCAGCCTGCAATTCCGCAGGTTTCTATGTTCCCCGCCTCATATCTCTCCTTCTGTTTGGACCTGGTTACATGTTCTCATCTCCCACCCGTAACCCTCCCCAGGAGAGGAATGGGCTCTTCTGTCCAGCCCCAGCACCTTTGCCTCCTTCTGCCAATCTCAGAGTCTGAATGGAACCAAGAATGCCAAAGGGGAGGAAGGAGTAAGAGTCATACAGCAGAAGAGGTTGATCTGGCCAGCAGGTGGCAGTGCAGCCACACTTGTCCACGCCAGCTCCATTGCCTGCCAAACCCCCAAGGTCATCTTAGAATGACCACTTTTGCTCCAGGGGGAAGAAGCCCCAGGGTGCCCAAAGAGTCCTTCCAAGCTTCCTTTGCAAACAATTTGGAGAACTTGGGAAAGGGAGAAAGAAGAAAAGTATGCACTTATTGAGCACCAACTATATGCCAAGGGTTTTTCATATACAACATTTCTTTTGGTCCTCATAGCTACCCTGAGAACTGAATCCTCGTCTTTTCCTGAGGAAGCAGACCCAGTACAGTTACTTGCCCCAACTCTCACATACTAGGTGATAGGTCTCTGAACCTATCCACTACACACGGAAAAAGCCTCAAAGGCCAGGTGGTACTCTGGCCGGTGTCCGAAGCGTGAGCTGGGTGTCAGATCCACTTGAGTTCTATCCTGTCTCTGCACTTCCCCGATATGTGACTTTGGGAAAATGACCAAACTTCTCTGAGCTCCAGCCACCCCATCTTAAAATGGGGCTGTCCACACCCATGCTGTGAACACTAAGCAAGACACCGCGCATGAAGGAGAATCAACAGACTGTTGCTGATGTTGTTTCTCGGGATGGAGACTGTTCAGCTGGCGATCAGGGTCTGCTGGGCTTTGGTCTCCTCCAAATCTTTGGGAGGGTCATTACCTTTGATCCCTTGACCTTCTGTTTAGTTAGGCCCATCCCAGTCCATTCACAGGAGGCAGGGAGGCAGAAACCCTGAAGGCAGCTAAAGATCTGACCCAGCCCCACTGCCCAACCTTGGGAGACAGGTTCCAGCTGGGATGAAGCAAGACCAGGTCTAGACCTTCCACCTTTTCTCCATCTCTTCCTCTCCTCTTCCTTACTGGATCTCAAAGCTTTGCTAATCCTTGAAGGCTGAGTCGGACCTCCTCCTTCAGGTAGGTTCCAAGACCATCCCAGTTTTTGGCTTGCCTGCCATCCCCATGGCCCAGAGCCCAAGGCATGGTCAGTACCTGCACGGCTGAGAGTTCTGCCTAGGGTAGGACTGGGATCCCCTGGGGCATCCCCAGGCTGGCATGATCTCAGCTGTGGTTCCCCCACAGAGGAGGCACTATGGACGACTCGGGCCGATGGGCGAGTACGCCTGCGCAGAGACCCCAGCTGCCCACAGCTTCCCTACACTGTGCATCGGATGTTCTATGACACCTTGGACAAGTACGGGGATCTCAGAGCTCTGGGCTTCAAGCGCCAGAACAAGTGGGAACACATCTCTTACTCCCAGTACTACCTGCTCGCCCGCAGAGCCGCCAAAAGCTTCCTGAAGGTGAGGGGCCCTCTGGCTTTAGCCTTCCCCTTCCCAGCTTAGGGGCCCTACGGGTCTCCTCCCCCCTCCCCACTGGCAGGCTATAAATACCACCCCCATTCATGCAGCTCATGCTACATGCCAGCAAGCCCTTACCCCCGTGCCCTGTACCTGACACAAGCTTTTCATTTGCTGTCACACTCAGGTGCACTGGGACACCTGGTATGCTGGGCTGAGGGGCTGGGCTTTCTGGGAGGGCCTGGAGGGGCACCAAGGGCTACTGAGTGAGTGACTATCTCAGGGGATTCTCTGGGTGGGCTCTGGGAGGGAGTGCCCTGCAGGTTAGCAGGGGTACTCAGGACATGAGAGACCCCTTTCCTGCACGGCTGACCGGACCTGTCTGCCTTTGCCCTGGAGCTTGGCCTGGAGCAGGCCCACAGCGTGGCCATCCTTGGCTTCAACTCCCCAGAGTGGTTCTTCTCTGCAGTGGGCACCGTGTTTGCAGGGTGAGTGGCTGGGTGGGGGTGGGGGTGGGGGTGGGACAGTTGGTGGAGGACAGAGTAGGAGAGGGTTGTGACCTCTTTCTGGAGATCCCTACCCACTCCCCAGCATCCCACCATTTCCCTGGGGCCTTCTCACAGACCTGCCTTTGCCCCACTTCTATCCGGGTGACAGCGCCTAGGGGGCAGGGAGCCCTGCCTGTTGGGGCCAGGAGACCTCTGAGGCAGGGTCTGCAGGGGTGGGTCCAGGGGCGAGGGCTGGCCCCTCTGCACCTGTCTTGATGTGAATCCTCTGGGGTCTCCTACAGTGGCATTGTCACCGGCATCTACACAACCAGCTCCCCTGAGGCCTGCCAGTACATTGCTCATGACTGCCGCGCCAATGTCATTATCGTGGACACGCAGAAGCAGCTGGAAAAGATCTTGAAGGTTTGGGCTAAGTTTCACATATACCATTGTAAGAAATGTGGAATGTAAATGTCTTAACACAATAACTGCGAAACTGCCAGGAAGGCTATGTTACCCAGTGTGATATAAACGTGTCAACTGGTCTGTGAAACTAGTATATGATGCCCCATGATCATATCAATGTACACAGCTATGATTTAATAAAAAAAAAAGAAAGAAAGAAAGAAAGCAGGGGCAAAGCAGGCATGGGATCAGAGGTGGCACATCCTCAAAGACCTCCACCTAGCTTGTAGGGGGCCTTTCCACCTCCCCACGCAATCTCGTGTCCTTCCCAGCAGTGACCCTTCCCACACACACACAAAGCACATAGGGCAGTGGTGCCAACCTGTCTGACAGGGTAGGGGAACTCAGCCTCCCCTCCTGGACCTGAGGGTGGGACAAGTGGTCTCCAACCTTCAAGGACTGTGGAACTTGATCCCCAGAGGGGCCAGAACAGGTGCCTTCTCTGGTCTGTAGTGAAGAAGTCTTCTTTAGACTGAAAGACAAAAGAAAGTCACACCAGAACCCCTCGGGCAGACCCTGGTTGCAGCCTGGACCCCTGAGGCAGAATCTCTCAGAGGGAATACCCCAAATCAGAGTAAGTTTTACGACAGCTCCCTTGGATGAGTCTGTGAGCACACAGCCAAGAAAAAGAATCCCTGGGAAAACCTCAGAACTGCTCAGGCTGGAGGCACAAAGGTGCCGTGCCAGGGTCTAACGTGGGATGGGGTATGGGGAAGGGTTGGACACATGGGCTCTGAGACTGGACTTTCAGAGCTCAGATTCTGCGTAGCCTGGGGCTGGGAGAAAGTTGGCAACCTAACTTTCACAGTAGTCACCTCAAGGGACTATGATGAGGGTAATTCTTGGCATGGTGCCTGGCCCTTGGTGGGCACTTGCATGAATTTTCCAAGGCTGCTATAACAGAGCACTGCCAGCCGCATGGTTCCTGGTGGTGGGTGGCAGTCTTTATGTCCCTTGGCCTGTAGACACATCACCCAGATCTCTGCCTTCATCTTCACTCAGTGTCCCTCATATGTCTCCATTGTCTTCTCTGCCTTGTCTCTGTAACCAAATGTCTCCTTTTTATTTATTTTATTTATTTATTTTTTTATTGTTGGGGATTCATTGAGGGTACAATAAGCCAGGTTACACTGATTGCATTTGTTAGGTAAAGGCTCTCTTAATGTCTCCTTTTTATAAGGACTCTCAACATAATGGATCATTTTAACTTGGTTACCTCTGTGAAGACTCTGTGTCCAAATAAGGTCACATTCCAAGGTACTGGGGTTGGGACTTTGGGTGGCACAATTCATCCCATAGCAGTGCCAGATAAATGCTTTTAAACTGTTAGGTTGGTAAAAGTCTTGAATTACAAGAGAAGAAAGAAAGGGGTTCTTTGTAAAACCGAGAGAACTTGGGGAGCTTGACGGACTGGCAAAGGCATCTCCCCAACATCTGCCCTCTCCATGTGACATGAGGAAACAGTCCCAGAGTGGACAAGGAGGGTCCAAGGAGGCAGCACCACAGCTCAGCGGCAGTAACAGTTGCAGAAGCTGCTCACAGAGTCCCGACCCCACCTTACTTCCTGTATCTCTCAGCAGCCTGAGGCCAAGGGCCAGAGAGGGGACGTGTGGCTCACTTGAACCCCGTCCTTTGCAGGGCCAGTAGGCAGACTCCAGCTCACGCTCTTTGTACTGCAGGTCCTTATGGGGAGCCTGGGGACATTTGTGAGAATGGGTAACATCTCTCCATGGGACATCACACACAGAGAACATAGGAGTGCAGGGTCTGCTCTGAATACCCCCCTACAACCACTAAGCCAGAGCATGCCCAGTGTGCCCTGGCAGGACAGGAAGGAAGTGGACAACTGTGCCTAGCTCCTTATAGCCCTTGGAGCCCAGAACCACTGTAGGAGAGGGGCGGAGGGACACCCCAGCCCCCAATCCTTCACCTAGGATTCACATAGGGCCTGAGCTTAGTTTTATGCTCAGCTGTCACATCTTGAAATTCTCAAAAAGATGTTGGCAAGGGACCCCATACCTGCATTTTGCACTTGGCCCATTCCAGCCTCGGGTTCCAGGCATTTTGGAGGGTTTGCTCTAATCCGTGTGACACCCTCTTTTATGCCATTTTTGGGTTACTTTGAAAGCCCTCTCTTTCACCAGCATTTTGGGTCGATGCTGTCTTCCTATGAGAGTATATCAAATGGGCTCATTACCAACAAGAGGCGGTCTTGCCTCCTTATGGGGCCCTTTTCTCTCTTGGCTCCTTTTGAATCCCATGTTTTCAGAATCTGTCATTATGAATGTCTGCATTCTGACTTGGACAAATGCTCCAGACTGGGAAAGGACAGGAGGGTGCAGATCTTGCAACCTCCAGTGAACTGCTTGGAGAGGCCTAGGAGAGCCTGAGCCAGCCTCAGTGCCTCCTCCCCACTCCTCAGCCCCCAGTAGGGTTGTCCCCTTGCTGGCCTTCCCCGGGCACCCAGTACTTGGTGTGGCCCTGATTTCTTCAGGTTTGGAGGCTTTATAGATCCCAGTGGCCTCAGAGGCAAATGGGTCATTGGGCCTCCTCCGTAAGCCCCAGCCAAAGCCCAGGGCCTTGATAGGTTAAGATTTTCACGACAGACAAGCTGCTAAGGGCCTGAGCTGCCCAGTTCCTGGTGGTGAGCCCTTCTCCTCAGCCTCCCTTGAAGTTAGATGGTCCCAGGTATTCTTTTTTATTTATTTATTTATTTATTTATTTATTTTTTGCAGATTTTGATTGGGGCTGGATTTGAACCCGCCACCTCTGGCATATGGGGCCAGCGCCCTACTCTGTTGAGCCACAGGTGCCACCCCAGTCCCCAGTATTCTTGCTCATATCAGAATCTGGGACAGGGATCGCTGGGGAACCTATAAGTCCTCCCAGTAAACTTTGCCAGGTCCTTTAGGGAGGTCCCTGCATAGGCTGTTGATCTAATCCAAATTTCAACCCATCCTCATTTTGCAGCTAAAGAAACTGAGGCCCAGAGTTAGGAAATGACCTCCCTAGGTCATTATTTTAGATAAAATTTGTATTATGTAAGTTTTCAAAACAAAAATGAAGAGAATCCTTATGTGCTTATCTATCATCAGATTCAATAACTGTACCAGTGTGTTTTCATCACACTTGCTTCTTCCATTTACCTGTTTGCTGAAGTACTTGAAGGCAAATCTCTGAAATAATGTCATTTTATTCTCTGAATACTTCAACGTCCATCTCTAAAAAACTGTGAAATCTTCCTCAAAGAATCTCTGTAACTTTATCGCATGTAGCACAAATAAAAGAATTCTTTCATATCATCTCGTGTACACACAATGTCATTTTTCCAATTTTTTTTTTTTAAAGACGAACAAAGAGAAAGTTTAGAGCATTTTCAAAGTGAGTTCGAAATGGGTCCCTCTTATGAAGGAGAAAAGGTGAGAGAGACCTCATTTTTCCAATTTTTTCATTGTGGTAAAATATATATAACATAAAATTTGCCTTTTAACTATTTATTTATTTATTTATCTTTTGGAGACATAGTCTCACTGTGTTGCCCAGGCTAGAGTGCCATGATGTTATAGTTCACGACAATTTCAAACTCCTGAGCTCAATGCATCCTCCTGCCTCAGCCTCCCAAGTAGCTGGGACTGCAGGTGTCTGCCACAACACCCAGCTAGTGTTTCTATTTTAGTAGAGATGGGTTCTCACTCTTGTACAGGTTGGTCTCAAACTTCAGAGCTCAAGCAATACAATTTCCTCAGCCTCCTAGAGTGCTAGGATTACAAGCGTGAGCCAGTGCACCCAGCACTTAATCATTTTTAAGGGCACAGTGGGGTTAAGAGCACTCATATTGTTGTACAACCATCACCATGATCTATCTCCAGAACTCTTCTCATTTCACAAAGCTGAAACTCTCTCTGTACTTGTTAAACAAGAACTCCTCATTCCCTCCTGGCAACCACCATTCTACTTTCTAAAAAAATATTCAGGGTGTGAGTCCAGCACCCAGTGTCTAACAAGCCCTCTAGTGACTCTGATGCACATTCTGGTGTGAGAGCCTTCCCCACAGACTCTGCAGAAACTAGGTCAGCGGTCTTGGACCAGTTCTCATGTTCAGGATTTATTTGCTTCTTCTTGCTGTCATTGAGCTTGTTCCTCTAACCTCTGTATTTCCTGTTTGATCTAAAGGTTTGATAGATTTCAGAATAAACTTTTTGGGAGAAGAACACTTCCTAAGTGGTCCTGTGTGCTTCATGGCACAGGGCTGACAGAGGCTCATGATGGCAGAGGGTAACACTCTCTGTGGTGACAGGAGTCAACAGTGGACTCAGATGGTGCTCACCTGCTCCTCCACTGTCACCTTCCCTGTCAGCTTTTTCCTCATGGTTTCAACATTTATTGATGATCTTTGTCTGAATTAACTATTTTATGAGGGATGGAAAAATGTTGGTTTTCCAATTCAGTGGCTAGAATTCTTCTCCAAAGGGAAAATTTTCCCTTATTGTCTGGGGCTCTTTGGTACCTATTTGTAGGGAGCAGGTATGATAGAATAATGGTCAATTTTGGTGAATGTTCCATGTATATTTTTTTAACATGTGTATTCTGCAGTTGTTGAGCAAAATGTTTTATAGATGTTAATTATGTCAAGTTTGTTGGTAGTTCTATAATGCTGTTTAAATCTTCCATATCTCTACTGATATTTAGTCTACTCATTCTATCAAATACTGAGAAAAAAGGGTGTTAAAATCTCCAATTATTGTTTTGCACTTATCAATTTTTTTATTGCAGTTCTATCCATTTTTGCTTCATATATTTTAAATCATTGTTATTAGGCATATACATATTTAAATAATTATGTTATCTTGATGAATTTAATCCTTTATCATTATGAAGTATCCCTCTTTATTCCTGGTAAGAGTTATTGTTCCAAGTAAGAGTTATTGCTTCATTGCCTCAAATTATTATAGTCATTCCATACTTCTTATGATTAATATTTGCATGTATATATTTTGTATTCTTTTACTTTTAACTTGTATCTTTACAGTGAGTTTGTCACGGACAGCATCTAGTTACATCTTGCCCTTTATCCAATCTGACAAAATTGTCTATAAATCCACCATTTGACTTTTTGTTTCCCACTTGTCTCATCAGTTCTAAATTCCTTTTCTTCTTCTAGACTTCTTTGGGTTGAGTTTTGCTTTATTTTGGTAGTGCATTTAATTCCCACAGGCTTATTACCTATCCTTTGTTACTATATCAGTGTTTGCCTTAGACTTTACTGTTTGCATATTTAACTTATCACAATTGCTCTCAAATATCAGACCACTTCACATGCAATGTGGAGCAGTATACCACGTCCTTCCCCTCCCATCCTTTGGTCATTCCAGAAAAAGAGTTCCGAAGTTGCTTTGAAGGGTGGACAAGGTGCTGACTTCGGTACATAGCTTCCCAAGGGGAGTACTTCAAAGGTGACCGTAGTGATATTCAGCAATAAGAGATATGGCACTTATTCTAGAATAATTCTAGAATGAATTTGTTAGAGTGGCATGGTGGTCACCAAAATAATTGTAAAGTTTTTAGCAAAATGTATTAACAACTTGCACAGCAAGTTGGGCCCCAGCCTAGTGACTGCAGGCTCCATGAGAAGTGCAGTTTGGGTTTTATACACAACTTTGAGGAGTATCAGCTGCTTCTTGGATTCTCCCAGGGTCTTAATTAACTCTGGTCTCAAAACAACCCACCTGCAAGGTCTCAGTCAGACCATGTACTCTCTATTATATGGTCCCACAAATTCTACCACCTCAGTTTCCTAAGTTCTGATCTTAACTTAACCTCAACTCAGTGAGACATCAAGTTGTCTTCTCTTTCTCTCTGCCATAGCCAGGAATCTCCTGCAGGGAGAAGCCTGGGGCACTCAGAGGTTTATCCAATTCACCTGCCCCCTCTCAGGATGGCAGTCCTGAGCTGTCTGTAGCCTGAAATCAATTGTTTTATAAGTTTTGTCCAGTCTCCTAGCTTTACAGTGGAAGGATAGTGTTACTTCCTTGTGCCCAGAATGAAAAGTCTCAGCAATATGTATTTTAACAAAAAATCACAAGCTCACTCTGATATTTGATTCAAGTGATACATTGTGAGGGTTTTTGATTGATTTCTTCTTGCGTTTCTTTTATCTTACCATACAATCTTAATTTGTAGTAATATTAACCTAATCCTATAATACGTATCAAATAATTTTAAAATAGTAGTACAGTAATCTCCCCATAATCCAGAACCCACAGGGATTGGTAGATTCTAAATAAATGTAGTTTCTGGTTGCTTGAGAGTTACTGTGAAAAATAAGCTTGGCTTGGTGCCCATAGCACAGTGGTTACAGCACCAGCCACATACACCAAGGCTGGAGGGTTTGAACCCAGCCCGGGCTAGCTAAACAACAATGACAACTGCAACAAAAAATATCTGGGTATTGTGGCGGGCACCTATAGTCCCAGCTGCTTGGGAGGCTGAGGCGAGAGAATCACTTAAGCCCAAGAGTTTGAGGTTGCTGTGAGCTGTGATGCTAGGCACTCTACTGAGGGCGACATAGTGAGAATCTGTCTCAAAAAAAAAAAAAAAAAAAAATCGGCTTAACTGAGAAAAAAGGGTGTTAAAATCTCCAATTATTATTATCCCATACTACACCACACCACAACATAAACGCTGTATTGACTTGATATTAATGTTAAAATACACTAATTAAAAGAAAATTAAGACAAAGACAGACTTCACTTACTATAACACAGTTTCACCGTGTTACAAAACAGCTTTGTAAACAGTGTACAATTTTAGTTTAATGGCAAGCAATGCACTTTTCAATTTCACTACTATATATTTTAGGTTCAGGTAATGCACATAAACACTTAAAACTGTTACAGTAGGACAAGAGGGAGCTGCAGGAGTGATCCACCAAGCACCTCACTTAACTCTGGGTCACCTGCCAGGTGCTTGGGTTCCGGATAACAGGGAGTTTACTGGGTCATTATTGGGCCTAACAATAAGACCACTAAATAAAGCTTGGAATTCCTTTTTGCCCCTTGAGTATGTGTCACTAATAAAAAGGAATCAAAGTGCACCCCTATAAAATCCCTTGATGTAATTCTTTTTGTGTTTGTGTAACACCAACTGGATATACAATCTAATTGATTTCCTTCAGATTATTTTCATGTTTTAAAATGTTTTTCTTTCTCTTTTTTATATAACTTTATTTTTTAAATGATTATAACCTATACATGAGTCCAAAGTCAAAATTACATGATATACTCAAGGAATTTTTGCTTCCATCCCTTTCTTCTTACCTTTATTCCCTTTCCTTGCCTACAGATGCTCAATTTAATCATTTTTTGGTTTAACCTTTCAGGGTTCTTTTTTTAAATATAAATAAATACATGATTCCGTATATACACGATTTACCTATGTTCACACTGTATTCCCTTCTTACACAAAGCCAGCATACTGTACACATACTTCGCACATTACTTTTCCGCTACTGTTATATTCTAAGAAACCACTCACTCTATACTTGTATGTAGAACTCTGTACATGTCTGCAGTGACATGGTATTAGTACTACTCTGCTGTGTGGCTGGATCATATATAGTTTGTTCAGTAGTTTTCCTTTAGCAAAAAGTTCATTCCTTGCCCCTTTCTTATCCCCACCTCTACTGCTCCCATCTTCTCATGAAGGAGGCTAATTGTCCTGCTAGGGTCAAAGGTCAGAGGTGCAGACTCAAGAAGCCTTTACCACAAAGTGCCTGCCAAGCAGGAGCTGGGATTCTTCTTAGGAGCTGACATTTTTCTTGCTGAAACAAATTCATTTTTCCCACCAATGCAGATCTGGAAGCAGTTGCCTCATCTAAAGGCAGTAGTGATGTATAAAGAACCTCCCCCAGAGAACACAGCCAACGTGTACACGGTATGACCACTGGACCCTGGGCACCAAGTGGGGCCTGTCTGGGCCCACCCCATTGAGCTAAGCAGCTCGCTGTCCCTCACCTGGCTACAGATGGAAGAATTCATGGAGCTGGGGAACGAAGTATCGGAGGAGACCCTGGACACCATCATTGATGACCAGCAACCCAACCAGTGCTGTGTGCTGGTGTACACGTCAGGCACCACCGGACCCCCCAAGGGGGTGATGCTCAGCCAAGACAACGTAGGACAGATGCCCAGAGTGGGGGCGGCTATGGGTGGATCTGGGCCATGGTCCTGCCCCCTCAGCCCCTCGACTCAGGGAGCTGAGATAAGCAGAGCAGCCCATCAGTCTTTGGTCCAGACTGAGCCATCAAAGGGAAGGGTGAAGAGAGAGTAGGCCTATCCTAGGGATTTCCAGGGCCTGAACAGACACCAGGGATAGTACTCACTCACTCTGGACATCCCCCAAGAAAAAACCACAAGTGACCAGGGTGATGGCAGTTGTGAATACTGCCAGAACTGGCTTGTGGACACTGCTTACATGTCCTCCAGATCACATGGACAGCACGGTACGGCAGCCAGGCCGGCGACATCCAGCCAGCAGAAGTGCAGCAGGAGGTGGTAGTCAGCTACCTGCCCCTCAGCCACATTGCTGCTCAGATCTACGACTTGTGGACTGGCATCCAGTGGGGGGCCCAGGTCTGCTTTGCTGAGCCTGATGCTCTAAAGGTCAGTCTACCTCTCTGCTGTGTGGCTGGCACAATGCAAGGGCCCTATGTGTACCCATCCCAAGCATGCACCCACGTCTGTAAACCCTACTTATGCAGCCATGTGTGTGCTGGTTTTCTGTGCATTTATCAGTCAGAATTCTGCCAGGTGCCATTTGTCCAGCGACTCAAATGACCAAACAAGAAGGGAAACTGTTGGCGTAACATAAAGTCAAGTCCAAGTGGTTTGCTGGGTTTGCAGCACCCTCAGAGTAGGAACACAAGATGGTTAGGTGGCCACAGCCCCTCCCTCCATTCCAGTCTCATAGACTATACCTATTCTTTGGGTCCTTATTTTAACTGGAAGAAAAACTTTCCAAGAAATCCCCCAGTGATCTTCCTCCACCCTGTATCTCAGTGGCCCAAGCAATGTCACTTGTCTATTCCTAAACCAAATGCCTCTTAGTGGAATGGAATGGTCATATTTGATTTAGACTAATAATGAAGAGTCACCATGCCTAGGGCTGGGAAGGAACAGAGGGCTCTGAAACATCAGGCACCTGATAGCTGACCGCCACCAGGGCTCTGTTAGTAAAGAAGAGTGAGGCAGTGGCCGTTGAGCAGACAGCATGTGGTGCCCATCTCACTCACGCACATGTGTGTGTGTGTGTGTGTGTGTGTGTATACACACCTCTGCCTGTGTGCACACCAACTCTGGGATCTCGGGAACGGCCCTGACCAGCAGGCCTGCCTCTCCCGGCACTCGCAGGGGACCCTGGTGAACACTCTGCGAGAGGTGGAGCCCACATCCCACATGGGGGTGCCACGGGTGTGGGAGAAGATCATGGAGCGAATCCAGGAGGTGGCAGCTCAGTCTGGCTTCATCCGGCGCAAGATGCTGTTGTGGGCCATGTCGGTGACCTTGGAGCAGAACCTCACCTGCCCCGGCAGGTACGGGGTAGGGGTGACCCGGGGCCAAATACTGGGGGAGGCAGCAGGGCTGGGTCTTGCCCTGTACGCACTACTAATCTGACAGGCCAAGCTTGTCACTGCTCCAGGGACCTGTCAGTTACAGGGAGCCCTGTGCAGAGGCCCCATCAGTGCCCAGGCTTGCTCTCCTCTCCTCCTCCCGGACCCTGCTGAAGACAGTCACTCCATCTTTGGGCTCTGACTGGCAGGACTGTATGCTTCCTCTGAGGTGGAATTCACCTCCGAAGGGCAGGTCCTGCCACAGTCTTCTGAGGTCTCCTGACTTCAGTGAGTATCAAGGATGGGCCAAGGGATGGGACTGAGCCTCCCCAGCCTCTCTAGCATCCCACTTGGGTACCTCCCCATACCCTTCTGACAGCTTTTCAATCTCCCCTGTCGTGCTGGGGTAGGGTTGGTGACATAAATCTGGCCTGGTTTCAATTTAGAAGTTGCCTCCATTCCCAGTGTGTCTGTAAAACAGTATGTTGCTCGAGAGGTGTACATATCTGTGCACCCAGTGTTGTTTGCACAGACATGAAAGGTGAATATGCATGAACAAAACATTTGTGGACTTCAGTGAGGTCATACAGGGTGGACATGAAGTTCATGTGCAATTTAAGTCCGTTTACTAGTAATTAGCCTGCAGGTGCGTAGGTAACAACACAGACGCATACTAGTCTGCACATGCAATCACACATGTGTTCAGAGACTTGAAGCATACATTCCGACACACATGGGTAAACATGTACAGGGTGGACATAAAGCTCGTGTGCACTTTAAATATTGCAACCACAAACTCTTAGCCTCCCAAGTAGCTGGTACTACAGGTGCCCGCCACAATGCCCAGCTATTTTTTAGAGACAGGGTCTCACTCTTGCTCAGGCTGGACTCAAACTCATGAGCTCAGGCAATTCATCCACCTCACCTCCCAAGTGCTGGGATTACAGGCATGAGCCACCATGCCCAGCCCTTAACACCCACTTTTTTAATGCTGTGGTGTCCAGCCCCCAGCCCCAGACCAATATTGGTCCATGGCTGTTAGCAACCAGGCCACACAGCAGGAGGTAAGCGGCCAGTGATTGAGCAAAACGTCCTCATCTGTATTTATAGCTGCTCCCCATCACTTACATCACTGCCTGAGCTCAGCCTATTTGTGTGTGTGTGTGTGTGTGTGTGTGTGTGTGTGTGTGTGTGTGTCAGAGTGTCACTCTGTTGCCCAGGCTAGAGTGCCGTTTCCTCAACATAGCTCACTGCAACCTTAAACTCCTGAGCTTAAGTGATCCTCTTGCCTCAGCCTCCCAAGTAGCTGTAACTACAGGCACCTGCTACAACCCCCAGCTAATTTTTTCTATTTTTAGTGGAGACAGGGCCTTGCTCTTGCTCAGGCTGGTCTCCACCTCCTGAACTCAAGTGATCTTCCCACCTCGGCCTCCCAGAGTGCTGGGATTATAGGCATAAACCACTGTGCTCTGCTGAACAGATAAGCAGCAGCATTAGATTCTACTGCACATAAGAGGGACCTAGCTTGTGCCTCCTTATGAGAATCTAATGCCTGATGATCTGAGGTGGAGATGTAACGTGCTTCAACTAACCCCAAACCATCCCCTGCTCTAATCCCACACATGGAAAAATTGTCTTCTGTGAAACCGGTTCCTGGTGCCAAGAATGTTGGGGCTGCTGTTTTAATGTCACGTATGTGTTTGTGTGTTTTCTTCCATGGACCATTATCCCTCTCCCACCAGTGACCTGAAGCCCTTCACAACCAGACTGGCGGATTACCTGGTGCTAGCCAAGGTCCGCCAGGCACTGGGCTTTGCCAAGTGTCAGAAGAGCTTCTACGGAGCAGCACCCATGACCACAGAGACTCAGCACTTCTTCCTGGGCCTCAACATTCGCTTGTACGCAGGCTATGGCCTTAGTGAGACCTCAGGCCCCCACTTCATGTCCAGCCCCTATAACTACCGGCTCTACAGGTAAAGCCCAAGGCTGCCACATGTGTGCACACCCACGTACCCTGGCTGACAAGCCCTGCGCTCCCATGCTGAATGCCTTGGCAACCCCCTCCTCTTTGCACATGGATTGGGTCCCAGAGACCTAGCCAGTGGGTGGTGGGATCCCAAATGCCAACACTGTCATCTTGGTCTCTGTCACAATAGTCTGTGGTTGAAAACAGCCTGATCTACCTAGAGAGCCCCTGACTCCCTGATGGAGCGATTTTCCTCGATCCCATCCCTTGTTCACGTGGGGTATATTTGGAGGTGTTCCAGGATAGCTGATGGCCCACAGGCCATTTGGAGTGGGAGTGGAGGAACTGGGCCAGACTTCAAATAGGTGAGCAGGGCAGCCAGCTCCAGACATTGAAGGGTCATCTGTTGTGCTCAAATACATGCCCTCCCTGCCAGCCCGTCACATGCTCCACATTCTGCCATTAACATTTCACTCATCCACTGGAACCCTTTAATTAGAGCTACCTTTCTGCTCTAAATCCCCTAGTAAAATGTGAAAAACCCTTGAAGGGGACACTGTCTAGTCATCAGTAGACTGGGCTGGGAACCCAGCTCCCCAGTGGGCCCTCATCCTGGGCTTAGAGGCGGCAGCCTCTCTGACCAAATCTCCGGCCCCGGGTGACCAGCTCAGGCAAAGTGGTGCCAGGCTGTCGGGTGAGGCTGGTGAACCAGGATGCAGAGGGCATTGGGGAGATCTGCCTGTGGGGCCGCACCATCTTCATGGGCTACCTCAACATGGAGGACAAGACACGTGAGGCCATCGATGAGGACGGCTGGCTGCACACAGGTGACACCGGCCACCTGGATGCTGATGGCTTCCTCTATATCACAGGGCGCCTCAAAGGTGAGTACCCTGGCCTGCTGGTGGGGTTCAAGGCTATGGTGGGGCATGGGAGGAATTCTCATCCCACCACTATTTATACTTGCTGCCAGCATCACACACCTTTACTGAAAGCATTTTACTTACTCTACTGTCCTGGGGAACAGGTACTAATATTACCCTGACTTACCAAGGAGGATCTCAGAGAGGATAAGTAACTTGAGTAAGCTCACCCAGCTAGAAAATAATGAAGCTAGAATTTAAACCTCCTAGACAAACAAAGCAAATCTTTCTAGAAGACTTGAGGGCATAAATATGTGTTTGTATATGTAAACATAGATATAGAGAACAGAACGCAAATTGGATATAAAATTAAAAATAAGAGTTCAGGCCAGATGTGGTGACTCACTCCTGTAATCCTAGCACTCTGCGAGGCTGAGACAGGTGGATTGCTTGAGCTCAGGAGTTCAAGACCAACCTGAGCAAGAAGGAGACCCCCATCTCTACTAAAAATAGAAAAATTAGCCAAGCATGGTAGTGCATGCCTATAGTCCCAGCCGCTCGAGAGGCTGAGGCAAGAGGATCACTTGAGCCCAAAAGTTTGAGGTTGCTGTGAGCTATGACACCAGAGTACTCTATCCCTGGCAACACAATGAGACTCTGTCTCCAAAAACAAAACAAAAAAAACCATGAGACTTCAAATAAATTTTCAGCACAGTCAGTGAAATAAATGTGGATTCCTCCATGGAAAGATGTTTATGCACCCACATGGGAATCAGACACTGGGTTCCCCGGGGGAAAATGAAGTTTGGTGAGTGGGTAACAACTTTCAGGATACCACTCAGGCAGATGTGTGACCACACCCAGGTTCTAACTGGTGGCCATGGAGGCCCTGACACTCCATGGAGCAACAGGAGATCCTAGTGTTGTTTGGGCCCAGGGATGTGCAGGCCAGTGAGCCCTGGCCAGTACTCTTGGGTAAAACCTTTGCTCAGAAGTGACACATGGCTGCTTGTAGGTGCGGGGATGCCACCTAGTGTTCCCCTTTGTAACAGCAAGTGAGGGTTATCGGGATCTGAGAACAGGGAAGGATAGTAGGCAGAAAACCAAGTTCATCCAGAGTTAGTCCTCCTCTTAGAACTAGTATGATAAGAGGTAGGGGTCCAGATACCTTTTCTCCAAATATATATCCAATTGACCCAGCATCACTTCTAGAAAATACCATCCTTTCACCATTACTTTGCAGTGCCATCTGTGTCATTCATGAAGTGACTGCCAGTGAGAGGTCTATTCTTGGGACTCTATTCTGTTCCATTGGCCTGTTTGCCTATCCTTGCATCAATACCCAGTGTCTTAATCCTTGTAGCTTTATGACAGAGCTAGATACAAGACTCTGTAAGTCCCACATCCTTGGTCTTCATCTTCAAAATAATTTGGCTATCCTTGGCTATATGCATTTCACCATGAATTTTAGAATCATTGCATCAATTTCCACACAAAAAATTGGCTGGAATTCTGATTTTGATTCCACTGAATTTGTAGATTAATTTGGTGAGGAAGTACATCTTTACAATATTAAGTCTTCCAATCCATAGACATGGTATATTCTTCCCTGTATTTACTTAGGTCTTTTTAAATTTCTCTCAATAGTGTAGTATACAGTTTTTAGTATAGAGATTTTTGCACATCTTCCCTCATATTTTATTTCTAAAATAGTGTCACTAAAAAATTCTTGGCTGGTGGCACCCTTAGCTCTGTGGGTAGGGCATCAGCCACATACACCGAGGCTTGTGGATTCAAACTCAGCCAGGGCCAGTTAAAATCAACAATGACAACTGCAACAAAAAAGTAGCGAGGCGCTGTGGCAGGTACCTGTAGTCCCAGCTACTTGGGAGGCTGAGGTAAGAGAATCATTTAAGCCCAAGAGTTTGAGGTTGCTGTGAGCTGTGATGCCAAGGCACTCCACCGAGGGTGACATAATAAGACTCTGTCTCAAAAAAAAAAATTCTTGGCTGGTCATGGTGGTTCACATCTATAATCCCAGCACTCTGAGAGGCTAAAGCAAGTGAATTGTTTGAGCTCAGGAGTTTAAGACCACCCTGAGGAAGGGCAAGACCCTGTCTCTAAAAGTAGCCAGACATTGTGGCAGACACCTGCAGTCCCAGCTACTCAGGAGGCTGAGGCAAGAGGATCTCTTGAGCCTAAGAGTTTGAGGTTGCTGTGAGCTACGATGCCATAGCACTCTCCCCAGGGCAACAGAGTAAGACTGTCTCAGAAAAAAAAAAAATCTTGTTTTACATGTTTTCCTAATATATAGAAATAATATACAGAAATGCAATTGTTTTTGCATATTGGCTTTGTATCAATGCAAAAGAGGGGCCTTTGTATCAAATGACCTTGCTTAGTCCACCTTTTAGTAGTGTATACATTGTTTTGAACTTTCTATGGGCACAATCATATCATCTGCAAATAATGACAGTTTCACTTCCTCCTTTCCATTTCCTATGATTTTTTTTCTTTGCCTTATTTCACAGATTAGGACCTCTAGAAGACTGTTGAATAGAAGTGGTCATAGTGTTGTTTTGTGTCCAGTCTCAGGGAAAGCTTTAAATATTTTATCCTTAAGTATGTCTGCTGTAGATTTTCTATAGATATTCTTTATCAGACTAAGTAAATTCCTTTCTAGATCTTGTTTGCTAAGGAATTTTTTTTTTTTTTACTAGTAGCAAAAGATGTGGGTAAACAAAATGATGAGTGCCTGTGTCTTTGTGGGATTCCTGTGGGGAGTAAACAAGTGGCTGCATGTGAAGTGAGTGGTGACCATGAGGTTACTCAGCAGAGGCAGGGAGGGGACATGACAGAGGCTGTCTAGAGGCCAGGATGAGAGGTCCACTGAGGCACTGGGCTGACAGAAGGGCCAGATGAGATGTCTGAGCAGCCAGAATCTAGGATGATGAACCAAGGAGAGGGATCCCTGGTGGAGCATTTGTCCTTGGGGACTGCCTCTGTCCCCCAGCAGCTGTGAGAGGCTTCAGAGGGGCCTGGTACTGCTTCTTGGCTCCCAGACAGGGGCCGTCCTGGCAGCACCACCTGCTGTCCTGAGCTCCCATGCTCTGGCTGAGGCTAGGTTGTGGTCCAGCCTGGGCACTAGGACTACAGTCTAGTGGGCCTGGCCTTGCCTCCCCAGAACTAATCATCACAGCCGGTGGGGAGAACGTGCCCCCTGTACCCATCGAGGAGGCCGTGAAAATGGAGCTGCCCATCGTCAGCAATGCCATGCTGATTGGGGACCAGAGGAAGTTCCTGTCCATGCTGCTTACTTTGAAGGTGTGTCCAGGGGACTCTGGCTCTGGAGGAGCTGCAGTGGGCCAGGGTCTGTGGATCTGGCCCCACAGAAGCCATGCTCAGCCCAGGGCACACCTGGAGCTCATGGTTTTATTCTGGATTAAGAGCAGTCAGTGCTGCCCTCACCATAGGGCAGCTACAGCACATGGAGACTCCTCCTGTCCCTAGTATGTGGCTGCGATGGTCCTTGACATGTCACCAGCACACTCCAGCTCACAAACAGCTGCCCCCACCCCTTTGCCCACACAGGTCTTGCAGCTAATGGCAAGCGTGTCAACCACATGGACTCTGTTTCAAAGAGATGGTTCTAGAAGGAGTGGGATGCTGCTGTGCTGGGCCCCATGGTGTGGCAGAGGGAGCAGTGGTTTGAAAATTAGAAGATCATCATGAAGTCACGGTCTATAGCATAGATGCTCACTAGACCAGGGCCTGTGTCCCCCAAGGTGAGGCCTCATCCTCATCTACCTCTGGCTTTTCAGTGCACTCTGGACCCAGACACCTCTGACCCGACTGATAACCTCACCGAACAAGCTGTGGAGTTCTGCCAGAGGGTGGGCAGCAAAGCCACCACAGTGTCCAAGATTGTGGGAAAGAGGGATGATGCCGTGTATCAGGCCATTGAAGAGGGGATCCAGAGGGTCAACATGAATGCCGCGGCCCGACCCTACCACATCCAGAAGTGGGCCATTCTCGAGCGCGACTTCTCCATTCCAGGTGGAGAGTTTGGTAGGTATTTTTCTTTTCACTATTCTAAGGGCCATGTAGAAGGGCCTGGAGGTAACTGTTCTGAAGCAGCCAATGGCAAAAAAGGTCACAGGCTTTGGGAGACAGCTGTCTCCTTCCTGTGGGAGCCTGGTACATGGCCTTGGTTGTATAGAGCCTGTTGGATGTGTATGTGCTAGAACTTACCAATTTGAACACACATTTAACTTTGCCTCTACTATGGGACCCTAAAATCAGTGGCACTATCAGGCAAATACCAAGGAGCTGCTAATGTTGGAGCAGGAGTCACCGGCTCTAGGGTTGAGACTACTGTTATCTTCAGCAAGTCAGCTCATTTGACAGTAAGTGGATGAGGCCATTCTGGACCACAGCAAACAGGACCAGAAAAGGGCTCTGGTGTAGCCTCAGCTGGCTAGATGAGGTGGTTCTTGGCTCTAGCATCTTGGTATGTTCAAGGCATGGAGAAGTGAAAATGGCTTCTGTGGTGAGATTCCCTCAAGCCCATCAAGCTGAACCCAGATGCAACTATCTACAGTAATGCTGAGCTGTACCCACAGACCTTGAACTTATTTGGTTGTCTGGTGCCAACTTGCTGAATGCAGACAGGTGTCATCTCTACAAAGTTAATAGAAATGACTTTGATTCTGAAGTTTCCAGTTACAAAGTCAAAAGTGAGCTAGACACAAAAATGACTTTAAGCTATACAGGACCTCAAATCAGAGTCCTTTCGACCTTGCTGTAGAGGCGGGAAACCAAGGGCAAGAAGATTTAGGGAAAAGCATTCGTAAAGACCACGGCAGAGGCTCCCCCGGCCCCCAACTAGGGTTCCCCTGCCCTGTCACAGTCCATCAAAGCATGATGTGAGCCAGGTGCTGATGCTCACACCTGCAATCCCAGCATCTAGGGGGATGAGCTGGAGGACTGCTTCGGGTCAGGAGTTGAACACCAGCTTGGGAAATACAGCCAGACTTTGTTTCTACAAAAAATTTTAAAAACTAGCCAGGCATGATGGTGGGTGCCTGTAGTCCCAGCTACTCAAGAGGATGAAGCAGGAGGATCACTTGAGCCCAGGAGTGATCACACCACTGCACTCTAACCAAAGCAATAGCATAAGACCCCTTCTCTTTAAAAAAAAAAAAAAAAGAAAGAAAGAAAGAAAAAAGAAAGAGCATAAGGTCCAACTTCTTTTTTCTAAACTATCACAAAACTCAGAGATGATGTATTATTTATGCTGTGTAACAAATTATCCCCAAACGCAACAGCTTAAAGTATTTATTATCCACATTTCTGTAGGTCAGGAAACCAGGAGCAGCTGGGCCAGGGAGGCTGGCTCCCAGAGCTGGAGGGTCCACCCCTGTGCCTACGCGCGTGGTTGCTGGCAGGCTTCAGCTCCTCACTGGCTGTCCACTACCTCTCCATAGGCTGCCAGCGTGTCCTCAAACATGGTAGCTGGCTTACCCCCAAATGATCCAAGAGGGAGCATGAGACAGAAACTGTAGTCTTTTTTATTTTTAATTGCTTGAATCATTTATTCATTCAAGGGGCATAATAGAAAATGGACCAAGGATTAAGAATGGGTGCAGGTCAAGGATAAGGTGAATGTGGCTTCCACCACTTTATTGTGTATTGTGAAAGAAACAGCAGTCCTTTGTAACCCGCTGTCCGAAGTGGCACACCATCACTTCCTCTACACTCTGCGAGCCACACAGAGCAACAGAGACAACACAGTGAGGAGGGGACTACACCAGGGGCAGGAGCCCCAGGAGGCTCCTGGAGCCAGCTGTCCATCCAAATCATCCAGCTTCATCCTGGACTCATAGGACTCGCTAGACACAGATCTGTTGTTTTCTTTTTGAAAGAGTCTTACTCTGTCATCCTAGGTAGAGTGCTATGGCATCATAGCTCACAGCAACCTCAAACTCCTGGGCTCAAGTGGTCCTCCTGCATCAGCCTCCCAGGAAGATGGGACCACAGGCACCCACAATGCCCGGCTAGTTTTTTTTCTATTTTTAGTAGGGACAGGGGTCTTCCTGTTCCTCAGGCTGGTCTCAAACTCTTGAGCTCAAGCCATCTACCCGTCATGGCCTCCCAGAGTGCTAGGATTATAGGCATGAGCCTCTGCACTGGCCTGAATCCGGATCTTTACCACATACCTTCTTAGAGTTCACAGAGGCTGGGCCTTACTCATTTCTACCAATTTCTCTTTTAGGTCCCACAATGAAACTGAAGCGGCTCACAGTTTTGGAGAAGTACAAAGATATCATTGACTCTTTTTATAAAGAGGATAAAATGTGACCAGGGGCCATGCTTCAAGTTCCTTTGGGACAGATGGCAGGACTTCCAGGCGTCTTTCTGAGCCCTGGTCTCTTCAGTCTGGGCACGAGCACTCTTCTGGGCAAGTCTGTTAGGTCTCCACGTGAGGGTATAGCACCAGCACCTCATGTGCCAGTCTTACGCCAACAATAGCTGACAGTTCTGAGAAGCTTTAGATGTGAGTAGTTTTAGTTCTATTTAAGTACTGTTTTTTGTTCAGGTGGCAAATGAGATCAGCCCTCCTTCCAGAAATAAAGGGGAGATTATTCTTGGCCTTAGTTCCAGGTAGATTAACAAGCTGCTAGCACACCTAACTGGCCAGACAGAGGCAGGCTGTGAAGGGAGGTGGGAGGGAGATGGCTGGATCACAGTGTGTGTGCAGGGAAAGCCCACAGTAATAACTTGCCTAACAGCCTGACCACTTCAGAATCTTGTTGGACACTGCCAGCTGTAGACACATTACAGCACTCCTCCTCCACACGCATGCCAACTGACTTCATGCTTAATAAAAACTGCTACCACCTATTTGATTCTATTTAATGTATAATCTGAATATTAAACTTTTTAACAGAACTGTCAACAAAGACCTGATATTTTTTGTCAATTGAGCAGGTGGGTCCAGTCTGGAGAGTAATAGGCATTTAACGCACAGGACTGTGTGCAGTGGACACATAACAACCATCAGTGAGTGCCCTGGAATAAACAAAGGTGCAGGATGGGGTCAGGTGCAGAGTTCTAGTAAAGCAGCCAACTCTGGAGTTAACCTGTAGCCACCAGGCCACTCCTTCCATGCTGAATACCAGAAGCAGCCATTCTTAGCAGTAAGCCAAGCCAGAATGAACTAAGGAAAACAGGTAGAAAGGCAGTTTTGGAATTTTTTATTATTTCGAACCCAAGAACCACTGATAATTAGTACAGTCCAATAAAAGACAAGAAGCAGCAACTTAAAGTAAAATAAGATTATAAGTCTGGTTACAAGCTTTAAAAATGACCCACACAGGAATATTTGTTGTTGTTTAAAAATGCCCCTGACACCTGGGTAAGATGCAAAGCCACAGGTTTGCAATATCACCAAGGGCTAAGGGAGGCCATCAGATGCCTTTGCTGTGGGCTAAAATGTTAACGGACTTAGTATCTGAAGATTAAGAAAAATCATGCTGTGGTAGAGGGGAGGGGAGGGTGCACAAGAGGTGCCTGAGGGTCAAAAGCTGAGACCAAGCTCCAGCCCCAGCCTCAAGGGGGCACAATTTGTGATCACCTTGGGCTGGATCAGCTCCAGTCTCTGCAAAGTCATTCTCTACTAGTACTGCTGAGGCAGAGGACAGTGATTTGGTGCTTTAGGGGTGGTAAAGAGGCTGTCATTGAAATGTAAAATTAATAGCCAGATCCCAAGTTCCTCAACTGAGACAAAATACACGTGATCAGGTCTTTCACAAGTAGGCAGCTAGCAGTGCCAGCTGGAGTGGGGTCCACTTCCAGGCAGCAAATATAAAAGAATAAATGCACAACGTGGCCAGCTCCCTGGCAGACACAAAATGTCAGTACAGGGCTTCGGGGCTCTGACAACTCACGGTGTTTAACATGTGTCCAGTGAAAAGGAGGTACTGCTCCTTGCTTTATAAAAAGCTAAGCTATTGAGGGAATATTAATCTCAAAATAACAAAATAATTGCATACACAATGCATTGTGTCTTTGTATGTAATATATTATCTATATCTTATTAACAAAAATTATATTTCTCATTATGTATTTCTCAGATCTGAAGTTTTTATTCACACTCAGTAATTCATGTGGAGGAAAAATCTGTCTCTCTTTTCCATATCACTAAGAAATGTACCACATTCATTGCTTTTGATTTGCACTTTCCCAGGAAACTTCTTTTGTGCCTGTTTAGTTTTATAAGAATATCATCTTATACTATCGCATCAATATCCTATTTTATTTATAAACCAAGGAAAATAGGATTTTTCTTTAAAAAGTTAGATATTTTTTCTTATTAATTCCGTATGATATTTACAGCTGAGAAAAAAACTATTTTAACTTAAGTGTAAAATGGTTAAGAATGGCAAATGATACAGTCCACTTGGAGTTTACAAAAAAGTGTTTACCAGATAGACATTTAATAAATAAAACAGCACTTGGAAAAAGTCCTTTGAAAACAGATCTATGGACATCGCCTGCATCCTTTGCTCAGATTTTCTTAAGAAAAGGCTAGATCTAAAAATGTACTCTGTCAAGAAAGAAGCAAAGCGAATGCGAACGTAATAGCAGGTACCCTCCACAGAGGTCTATGTGGTGCCCATTTGGAGTGACTGGAGCGAATACCATTTGCAGAAGCATTAGTCTAAATCCTTTACTCGGCGACAGATTTCTTCCGTGAAGTCCGAGCATTTTGCATTACCTCCCAAATCTTTTGTTAAGCTCTGAGAAATGACAAAAGCAAAAATAAAAATGTATTCACACACTCAACTAAACCAAGGTGAATTTCATTTTAAATTTTTAAGCCCTCAATGAGATGCCAGCTGAGCAAGTTACTTGACTGCTCTTCCATTCAGTGGCTCATTTCAAAGTGAGATATCACCACATACCCACCCCACTAGGACTAGGAAAAACCAATAAGACAGGGTATACAAAAACACAGAAAAGAACAGGCATTCTGGATGCAAAGGAAAGCAGCAAAGTTTTCCAAAATTTTCTCCTTATTCATACAATAGAATAGACCCCAAGAAATACTGGTTGATCATGGACGTTTAAATGAAAGCAATTCTAAACCAGAGTTTCATAAAGTCCTTGGGGAATTTTTAAAGGTTAAAAACTTCAGACATGTTCTGATCTATTTTTGAAGACTGAGAAACAAATACCAAAAAACTACTTAAATCACTAACTCTCAAGCCTCTTTCTTTAGGAAATAAAGTCTCCCATATAACCAATTTGTTCTGCTAGTGTATCCTCTCTTTATTGCATACAGGCCTCAATATATTTAATTGTCTTTATTTTCCCATCCTACACAATTAATTAAAAGGACCCACTGTGTAATTCAGTACCTTGCTGGACTCTAGAGACTAACTTTCCAAGTATAGCTTCAGAATAAAAAAACAAGTTCTTATGCCCTCTAACGTGAGTAGGAGACTGTTAAAAACAAGCCCAGACTCCTTGCATTTTGGCCACAGATGTAATTACAAATTATAGAATTTTTTTTTAAAAACAAGGGGTCAATTTTGAAGATATTATGCCAAGTGAAATAATCCAGACATAAAAACCAAATACTGTATGACTCCACTTAGATGAGGCACCTAGAATAGTCAGATTCTGAGACAGAAAGCAGAGTGGTGGCTGCCAGGCTGGGAGGAGGCAGAAGGGAGCTATATAACTGGCACACAGTTCAGTTAGGGAAGATAAAAAGCATGGAGAGGATTGGTGGTGGTGGTTACACAATAATGTGAATATACTTAATATTACTGAACTGTATACCTTAAAATGATAAACTATACGTTATATAAATTTTACCACAATTAAATTGTGAAGTCACTACCTTCTTCTGCCCTCCTCTCACTTTCAGAATGATCCATCAGGCCCCTTCCACAGGCAGTGATGCAGGCAGTAAGAGTCACCAATCCTGCCATTAGGAGCTACAAGACCTTGGATAAATCACTTAATGACTTTGTGCCTCAGTTTCCTCATCAATAAAATGAGATTAATTATAGTATCTACTTCACAGAGTAGTAGAAAAGATTTGCTGACATATATATATACATATGTAAATATATACTATCTACATGGAACTTAAAATCTGTAAATATTCAATTAATATTAGCTATTATTATTACTTTTATACCACTTCTTTATTGCTTTTGTATTACATGAAGGCTGTCTGGAAAGTATCCAGCCATTATTTTTGTTTGTTTGTTTGTTTGTTTGTTTGTTTAGAGACAGAGTCTCATTTTGTCGCCCTCAGTAAAGTGCTGTTGCATCACAGCTCACAGCAACCTCAGCTCTTGGGCCTAGGTGATTCTCTTGCCTCAGCCCCCCAAGTAGCTGGGACTACAGGCACCTGCCACAATGCTTGGCTATTTTTTTGTTGCAGTTTGGCCAGGGCCGGCTTTAAACCAGCCACCCTCAGTATATGGGGCCGGTGCCCTACCCAGAGCCACAGGCACCACCCTGTCCAGCCATTGTTAATACTACTTTTCATAACACATGGTTGTCTATAAAAATTAATGAACTTGGCCAAGATCACACAGCTAACAGGGTGACTGGACCTGCATCTGACTCCAGTTCCTAAACCACTGCTTTTTCCACTGCACACCAATGGCCCTACATTATTGCCTCTTGAAGCTTTTTGGATGAAACACTTGATCCTCATCCCAGAAAGTACACACATCCAGTTCAATCAGGGAGCCCCCGGTAAGAATCCTACTTCAACGTCCAATCCTGTGGCTGTCTTGAGCACTACTGTCCATCCCCATCACACAGATAAAACACATGGAAGAAGCACATTTCACCCAGCATGAGGAAGCTGAGACTTGGTTACCTTTCCATCCTTAATTGTGGCAAAGCAGGCGGTCTCGATGCGTGCAGCATGGTCAAACAGGCCCATGTGGCGCAGCATCATCACGGCGCTGAGCAGGAGGGCCGTGGGATTGGCCATGTCCTTGCCAGCAATGTCCGGGGCAGTCCCATGAACCTGCACATGAGGAAAAGTCACGTCAGCAGGAAGGAGACAAGAATTAACAGCTCTCTTCTGGGGAAGATGGGGTCTTCATTATCTTTCCTCACTAAGAAAACATATTTACTGGCTCAGCGCCTGTGGCTCAAGCAGCTAAGACGCCAGCCACATACACCTGAGCTGGTGGGTTCAAATCCAGCCCGGGACCACCAAACAAGAATGACGACTGCAACCAAAAAATAGCCGGGCGTTGTGGCGGGTGCCTGTCGTCCCAGCTACTTAGGAGGCAGAGGCAGGAGAATCACTTGAGCCCAAGAGTTGGAGGTTGCTATGAGCTGTGAAGCCATGGCACTCTACCCAGGGTGACACCTTGAGGCTCTGTCTCAAAAAAAAAAGAAAACATATTTACTGAAAGCTACTGTGTACATTTCATCTGACACAGATCTTAGAGATGAAGCCTAGGAGAAATATGAAAATATGGACCAACGATCTTTTTCAGTCAATTTATGGTAAAAACGTCTTAGGGAGGAAAGATACACAATAAAGAAATATCTGGAGGGAAACAAAGGAAGAAACCAAGCTTATGTACGTTAAGAAAGCCTCACTTACAAACAAAGTCTCATTTTCTTTTCACAATTTGAAAAACTCAGAGTTAAAACACATTTATACAGGTAAGTCCTCCCAAGTTCTCATGCTTTTCTGACCCAAACTCTACTTTAGGTCTCAGGGTCCTTACCGATTCGAAGATTGCAACCCCATTAGCTCCAATGTTGCCACTTGGAGTCACACCAAGACCACCAATCAATCCTGCACACAGGTCACTAGGGGCAGAAAAAACATTTCAAAGGATATTTTGAGAAATAAAATATCTCATCCAGCATCCAGATTTTACTTTTTAAATACTGTTCTTCACTAAAAGGATTCAGGGTTCCCTGCAGACATGGCTTGTTCCCTGCAGGGTCAAGCTTAGGCAATGAAGGAGCTTGGAGCATTGCACTGGGCCAGAAAACACAGCAAGGCTCAAAGAACAAAGGGCTGTGCCAGAAGGGCAAGTACACACAGGGAAGGGATACCCACTGGCCAGGGTGGGACAACTTGACAGTGATGGATTCAGCACCAAATAAAACAGAAAACCATGAGCCTACTACCGATACAGATAAGTAAGTAAAACAAATAAATATAAATAAACAAGAAGAAAAGTTTATCCTTACAGTAGACTGCCAACTGATAAATGTAGAAGGAATAATACGCTTAGAAAAATCACCATTTAGATGAAATTTTGTCCGAGGAGAGGGAGGAAAAGAGAAAGAGAGACAAACGAGGAAGAGGGGAGAGAAAGAGAAAAAAAAGTAAGTGGGAAGTAACAAAGTACAATGAATCCCAAACAATTAAAAAAAAAAAAAGTTGGGTGGCACCGATGGCTCAAAGGAGTAGGATGCCAGCCCCATATACTGGAGGTGGCGGGTTCAAACACAGCCCTGGCCAAAAACTGCAAAAAAAAAAAAAAAAAAAAAGAAGAAGAGGAAGTAACAAAGTAAACACTGTGAAATGTTAATATCTGGGAAATCTAGATGCTGAGTATAAGGAAATTCTTTGTACCATTCTTACAGCTTTTCTTGTTAATCTGAAATTATATAAATGACCACCCATCCGCCCAGCTATACAAACAAAACACT
>CAUYPK010094342.1:0-11787 GCA_963574355.1 Loris lydekkerianus
CTTTAGCATTTCCCATGCACAGGAGCCACATGAATCATATGACCTCTCATTAAATCCATCTTCCACAGGTCGCTTGTTCATTAAATCCTGCTCATTACAGGTTGGACTCTGAATTACAATGAAATTTCCTTGCTCTGTGCCTAACAAATTAATAATTAAAGGTAGTTATTATAGGGACAATTTTATTTAAAATTTTAAGTCTGGGCATTTGAAAATAGGCTTCTAGAATCATCTGCAAGCTAGACTTATATTTATAATATATGTATTTGTGTGTGTGTGTGTGTATAATATATCTTGACTGAAACTAACAGAAAAAACATATTACAGATCTCTGATACAGACAAGTCAAGATCAAGAAATTTAGTTAAAGGCCAGGCACAGTGGCTCATGCCTGGAATCCTAGCACTCTGGGAGACTGAGACAGGAGGCTTACTTGAGCTCAAGACCAGCCTGAGCAAGAGTGAAACCCCATCTCTATTAAAAACAGGAACAATTAGCCGGGCAGTGTGGCAGGTGCCTATAGTCCCAGGTTCCCAAGAAGCAGAGGTAGGAGGATCACTTTAACCCCGGAGTTTGAGGTTGCAACGCGCTTGGATGATGCCACTGCACTATAGCCTGGGCCACAGAACACGACTCTGTCTCAACTACCACTACCAAAAACAACAGAAGTAAGTGAAGCCTGCTAAGGAAAAGCTAAGCTCAGGGGGAAAAAAAAAAAAAAAAAAAAAAAAAATGCAGATTTTAAGTAGGCTATTACTAACAGCTGCTGCAAATATTCATATTCAACTATTATTTATTTAGCTCTAATATTCTCAAACTTTAGTGCAAATAAGACCAATAAAATAGACAGAGGACAGATGGTAAAAGGACTGTGTCTCTCCCCTATAGTTAAGCAGATGTCAAAATGTGCTGGGATGGGTGCCAGCACCAATCAGGGAGCTTGGTAAGAATGCAGATTTCTGTGCCTTAAATACTAGATATCCTAAAAAGAAGCGCATGAAAAGAGATTTTTAACAATCTCCCTCTCTCCTTCTCCTTCTCCCTCCCCAGTGATTCTCCTGGAGGTGATGACAGAGAAACCTTGCAACATTCCAGGTACTACCCTAGTACTATCATGTGTGTTCTCTCATCTAATTGTCATGAAGATCCTGTGAGGTAGATACTGAATGAGGAAGCAAAAGCCCAGGGTTTAAGATCCCCAAAGTTAAACAAGTAAAGATAGAAAGAAAAAAGACAGAAGGAAATTTGCTTTTAGGTAACAATTATAGAGTAATGTAAATAAAAAAGCTGCCATTCTAAAATTCACTTAAAAAACAAATGTAAAAATAGATTAGAGAGTTTGATTATCTTGAGTCATTCAAAGATACAGTGACATGAAAATCTAATACTAAAAACCATAAATAATCATTTAACTAGCTAAAATACAACTCACCTCTAATGTAGGCTGTGAGTGAATCAGGGTAAAGAGTAAAAGTACACTGGTGTAAAGTTTCTATGCTTAAAATTTACATTCTTGAGCTTTAAGTCATTTTTGTAGGTTTTTTTTTTTTTGAGGCAGAGTCTCAGTACGTCGCCCTCAGTAGAGACATGGTGTCACTGCTCACAGCCATGGTGTCACTGCTCACAGCAACCTCAAACATTTGGGCTTAAGCAATTCTCTTGCCTCAGCCTCCCAAGTAGCTGAGACGATAGACACCTGCCACAATGCCCGGCTATTTTTTTTTTATTGTAGTTGTCATTGTTGTTTTAGCAGGTCCAGGCCAGTTCGAACCTGCCAGCCCCGGTGTATGTGGCCAGCACTCTAACCACTGAGCAATGGGCGCCAAGCTTTTATAGGTTAATTAAACACTAACATATAAACATTTACTTTGATAGAATCTTTTTTCTTTACTACAAAGGATTATGGTTTTGATATTAAGAATTCAGTCAGTGATCTCCTAACCAGCAGTACCAACTGACCAGGAGTAGCAATACATTAAGGGAAGGAGAAAGTTTCCAAAAGTGTCAGGAAAATGTCTCATGTTTTTTATCTGTAGACAGAATGCTCTGATAACCCTGCAAGTCTCAGTCGCTGAGATGTTCACTGAGCATTCCTGCACACTCAGCACACTACTAGGGTCTGGGAATACATAAAAAAAACAAGACACTCTGTCGTCAAGGAGTCTCATACTAGAAGGCAAATAACAAAACCTAATAATAACCAAAGTAAGAGTAAATTGTGTAATATTCCTTAAATTCCACAGATCAATCAAGGAAATCAATGAGAACTAAATTAAAAAAAAAAAAGCATCAGTGTTATGATTACCAGACATTCTGCATGTTATCTCTGTTAATTCAAAGAATAACCCTAAGAGACAGGGTTCAAGGTGAAGAAAACACAGTCCAGAGCTGTTAAGCAGTTTTTCCAAACTAGCATAACTATTACATTAATAGTAAAGAGGAAAACACGAGAGAAAGCACCAAAGTTATACAGTAAGTATGACCGTCTGACGAGGCATTAAGGAAACCAGTGTGATTAAAACAAAGGGCACACGGGGAAATAAAGTTGGGCAGAGTTGGGCCAAATTAGAAAGGACTACTATTTATTGTCAAGATAAGAATCAGTCATTAAAGTAATATTTAAAGCAGCACTTCATAGAACAGATTGCAGTGGAGCGGCTCTATTAACCGATATAATCAGGTAAAAAACAGTCCTGGAGGGGAACTACCCCTGACATCGGAGTTCTGGCCTGGTAGGTGCTGCTCTAAGCTGATTGGACCCTCACAAGAAGGAGTGGTGCCCTTCTGTTGAACATAAACAATTTCCCATAACATCATCAGCAAGGCCACTCTCTGACCAAAATGGATCAAGACAGAACAAGATTACTGTGTAACTGGGTCTGAACCCAACTTTGTTTAACTACAAATGTGTCCCTGGTGGTCACTGGCTGCAAGGCAGGAAGCTAGTGCAGTACAGAATTCTATACTAGGGCAGTGGTAGTGGGAATGGAGTAATGAATGACATATGAGTGAGGTTTCTAGGTAAAAATAAAAAGAACTTGTAACAGGCGATTTAAGAGGTGAAAAAAAGGTTAAAACTCATACACCATTTGAGAAAGTGGACTATATATTCCACTGAAATATAGGTTTAGAGTGGGTCTAGTTAGTCCTTTTAGTACAGACTGAACAAAAGATAAAGGAAAAGAGAAAAATATTTGGCAGGCAATTAGAGATTAAAAAATAATGATGCATGAGTCCCACCTCCAAAGATTGTGGTTTAATTGGTCTTGAGTGTAGCCTAGGCATCAAAATGTTTTAGAGCTCCAAGGTGATTCCAATATGCACTCAAAGATTCGCTACTTTAGAGAATGCCCATGGCTCATGGCTGAGAGAAAAAAAGGAAAGCAATGAAAGGGGTAGAAAAAGGCCCAAGGAAGTAGTGGGGGAAGAAAGTTCAATGGTTTAAAAAAAAAAAAAAAAATGGTTTGAGGACTGAGCAGGGGATTCCCAGATATAGCAAGAGTAGTTAAAAGGATGGAGTCACTGAGTTCACACATGATAGAAACCAGCCAGGAATGTTAAGATAGGTGTAGGTGACTGGGAAACACAGCTAACAGATAAAGACAAAATTCTGCATTAGCAAAATCTTCAACTACGAGGCTTTCAAGCTAGAGTCCTCGGAGGATGCCTGGATAACAACTACATCTACCACTACAGATCGATGACCTTGTGTACGGCTTGTTTCTGGGTGCAGAGGTGAATTTCTCCAGCCACTTTTCTTACCAGGTGTTCCCATACTGCCACCTAGTGTGTCAGTGTTACAAGGAGCCAATCCGAACTGGAGCTACCTCTGGGTGGCTCAGTGAACTTACATGGCATTTAGGAGGCAAAGAACCTAAATTCAAGGATTTAATCCTTATCTCTGCCTATGTTTGATTAAAGTAGAAAACAGCTTTAAGGTATGTGTTTTCTCTAGGGGGTGATAATAATTATCTAAAATTTAACATTTTGACAGTTGAATAACATTTCTAACATACTTAATGCCACTAACTTGTACACTTAAGAATGGATAAAATAAAAAAAAAAGAATGGATAAAATGGTAACATTTATGTTTATGTCAGCTCAAATGAGCGACTGGTATCGCACATGAATTTTATCTCAGTAAGGTAGAAAACCTAAAAAGGATATTAGAAATCTTTCAATCCTTTCATTTCAAAAAAGGCAAAATTGAGAAATTAAATTACCCTACTCACCCAGAGAATAAAAAATAGGCCAAAAAAAAAAAAAAAAAAAAAAAGGAACTATTTATTTAACAGACTTCTATGGTCTCCCAATCCTGAGTTTTTTTTTCTTAAGCTTGCTCCTCTATTAGAGTGCCATCATTAGCTGCCTGACTTACTAGCTGGAGAGCTCAATAATACCAATGACTTCAACCACCAGTTTCCCCACAATCCCAACAATTGTAGCTCAAAACCAAGTACTCACCTTTCACTCCTTCCTTGCCTTTAATGGGTCAACAAATTGGGCCAACCCTTCTCTCAAAATGTCTTATTTTTGGCTCAGTGCCCATAGCACAGTGGTTACAGTGCCGGCCACATACACCGAAGTTGGCCTGGTTTGAACCTGGCCTGGCCTACAACAATGATAACTGCAACAAAAAAATAGCCGGGCATTGTGGTCGGTGCCTGTAGTTCCAGCTACTTGGGAGGCTGAGGCAAAAGAATTGCTTGACCCCAAGAGTTAGAAGTTGCTGTGAGCTGGGACGCTACAGCACTCTACAGAGGATAACAAAGTGAGATTCTGTCTCAAAAAAAAAAAAAAGTCTTGTTTTGTTCCAGGCCCTCTATCACTCAACTAGCTGAGGCTTCATTACTTCATGCTCAGGTTAAAGCAAATTTTCTCTTAACTGGAATCTTTATATTCAATCTTTTCACATCTCTCCCTAATCAGTACTCTTACATCAGTCTTCCATAATTTTGTGCATTTCATGCGGCTACTTAAAAACCTGTATGGTGCTTGGTTTGGCAGCACATATACTAAGATACAGAGAAGATTAGCATGGCCCCTGCGCCAAGATGACACACAAATTAATGGAGTGTTCCATATTTTAATAAAGAAAATACAAAGAAAAAAAACAGCAACAAACCTTTATGGGCTCCTCAATACCTGTACCTACAAAATAAAATGCAAACTCTTTAGCCTGACCACAAAGCCATCTGTATTCCAGAATCTATTCCAATCTATGACCTATAACCTCCTGCACAAATACTTCATAGCAGTAAAAATAGCCTATTACACAATCTATACACATTTCCCAATTAGTTACTCCCCCATAGTTATTATCTATACCATTTACTTAACAGTTATCAATTTTGTCTTTTTTTTTTTTCTTTCTCGAAGTTTCTCAGCTCTGGCCATGGATCAGCATTATCTGTGAAACTTTTAAAAGTTAAGGGATCTTTAAGGATGCTGCCCAGACATCTGAATATCTTTAAAATTCCACAAGCAGGGCGGCGCCAGTGGCTCAGTGGGTAAGGCGCCGGCCCCATATTCCGAAGGTGGCAGGTTTGAAAGCGGCCCCAGCCAAACTGCAACAAAAAAATAGCTGGGTGTTGTGGCGGGAGGCTGAGGCAAGAGAATTACCTGAGCCCAAGAGTTGGAGGTTGCCACAGCATTCTACCGAGGGTGATAAAGTGAGACTCTGTCTCTACCAAAAAAAAAAAAAAAAAAAATTCCACAGGCAAATTTATACAAGGAGAGAAAAACAATGATTCATATAAAGATAGTCTTTTCGTGAGATGCTTAGGTTTTCACCACTTAAACCAAGTATCAATATTATAGAAAGAAAAAAATCAAAAATTAAACTTCCCAGAGAAACTGTTACCTAAGTAATGAAGGATTCTATTTTATTGATTACTTTATAACATAAATCTTTCTGACATCTACTTCCTAACAAGCAGTACACAAAGTAGCTGGAAAATGCTAACAAAAATTAAATGTTTGCCAAGCATGGTAGCTTGTGCCTGTAGTCCCAATTACTTTGGAGGTTGAGGCAGAAGGATCATTTAAGCCCAGGAGTTCAAGTTCAGCCCAGCTTCAGCAACATAGAAAAAAAAAAAAGAATAAAAATTTTATATACTCATCAAATTAACTTGTGAGAAACATCACAACCATTCCAATTAAAAATTCAACATATAACTAGTGTTGTGGCAGGTGTCTGTAATCCCAGCTACTTGGGGAGGCTGAGGCAAGAGAATCACATAAGCCCAAGAGTTTGAGGTTGCTGTGAGCTGTGACACCACGGCACTCTACCCAGGACAACATAGTGAGACTCTGTCTCAAAAAAAAAAAAAAAAAATTCAACATAATTTGTGTTTATCCTACTTATGACAACCATTTAAATGAGAGCAGAACATGCTAATAAATGTCTAGTTTAAAAATACAACATGTGAGTTACTTATGGATATCAAAAGTAGTCTGACTAAACCCAGCTGTGGCAACTTTAGTCCTTGCATATAAAGATGCAGAGAGAGGAGTTAAAATGGAAAAGAAAAATAGCAGTTGTCAACCTAGACTGCACATTATATTAATAACTTGGAGTGATTTTTAAATTTCTATGCTCAAGCCACAGGGGTATCCAATCTGCAACCTGAGGTCTGCATACTGATTTTGTGAGGAATTTTTTTGCTTATCTGTGGTGTCAGATATCATGAAAAGTACACACAGGCCTTATTTTTGCTCATCAGCTTTCTTTAGTGTTTACGCATTTAACACGTAGCCCAAGACAGCTCTTACTCTTCCAATATTTGGCATAGAAAAAAAAAAATAAAAAAGGTTGGACATCCCTGCATCAAAATCTCTGGAGGTAGGACCATGAATCAGTATTTTTTAAAGCTCCCTAGGGGTTTCCAATGTGCAGGCAATATTGAGAACAAATGAATTCCAAGAGAATCTCACACAGAGATATCTATGTTGGGTTTTTTCCTTGGTCATTTTATTTCACAGAGAAATCTAAAATTCAGTACTGGCCAGGCACAGTGGCTCATGCCTGTAACCCCAGCACTTCTGGAGGCCAAGGCAGAAGGAGTGCTTGAGGACAGGAGTTCAAGACCAGACTGAGCAACACAGCAAGACACAGTCTGTACAAAAAATTTAAAAATTAGCTTGGTGTAGTGGCATGTGACTGTAGTTCTAGGTACTTGAGAGGCTGAGGCAGGAGGATCTCCTTAGCAACAAAGTGAGCCTTGTCACTTAAAAGAAAAAAACAAAAATCAAAAGATTCAAAGATAGATATAAGAGAAAGAAAGTCCCAAAAATCAGGCAGTACTTCCAAAATAAGTTGCTTTCTCTTATTAATTTATGAATGATTTTTATAAGTTACAAATATATTCCTTTTCATTGCAAATTTTCTGTTTCTTGACTTTTCCATTATAAGATGATTCTCTGACATACAGATGTTTTTAATATTTATATAGTCAAATCTGTCAATCTATCTATCTTATCCCCCTGTAGTTTCTCTTATTTTTTCCTTAAAGGCTATAACAACAATAACAAAAAAAGAGAACTTCCTAACACTGTGATTCCCAGCCAAAGTAACAAATTCAAAGGTCAATATTAATTTAGAATTAAACATGCTCTTACATGTATAAAACCAAAGATGGGCCTATAATCCTAGCACTGTACTGGCTGAGGCAGGAAGATTGCTTGAGGTCAGGAGTTCAAGACCAGCCTGAGCAAGAATGAGATACTGTCTCTACTAAAAATAGAAAAATTAGACATGGCGCCACCAGCCACATACATCGAGGCTGGTGGGTTCAAACCCAGCTTGGGCCAGCTGAAAAACAATGACAACTGCAACCAAAAAAAAATAGCCAGGTATTGGGACAGGGCCTGTGGCTCAAAGGAGTAGGGCGCCAGCCCCATATGCCAGAGGTGGTGAGTTCAAACCCAGCCCCAGCCAAAAACTGCAAAAAAAAAATAGCCAGGTGTTGTGACGGGTGCTTGTAGTCCCCACTATTTGGGAGGGTGAGGCAAGAGTATCACTTAAACCCAAGAGTTGGAGGTTGCTGTGAGCTGTGATGCCACAGCACTCTACCGAGGATAACATGGTGAGACTCTGTCTCAACAAAAAAAATAAATAAAATACTTCTAAAAAAAAAAAAAAAATAGAAAAATTAGGCAGGCATTGTGACAGATGCTTACAGTCCCAGCTACTTAGGAGGCTGATGCAGAAGAACCACTTCAGCCCAGGTGTTTGAGGTTGCTGTGAGCTAGACTAATGCCAGGGCACTCATGTCTGGGCAACAGAGTGAGACTGTATCTCCAAAAACTAAAAAACCCAAACACGGCCAGGTACGGTGGCTCACACCTGTAATCCTAGCATCCTGGGAGGCCGAGGCGGGTGGATAGCTTGAGCTCGTGAGTTCAAGACCAGCCTGAGCAAAATTAAGGCCCCCCCCCCATCTCTACTAAAATAGAAAAACCGAGGCCAAAGGATCACTTGAGCCCAAGAGTTGGAGGTTGCTGTGAGCTATGATGCCATGGCACTCTACCAGGGCAACAGCTTCAGACTCTGTCTCAAAAAAAAAAAAAAAAAAGAAGAAGAAGAAGAAGAACCCAAACATGAACAGGCCATGAGTAAAATACTAAACTGGCAAAAAATTAACTATCTTTCTTCCTTTATTTATCTGAAATAGAGTCTTTCTCTGTCACCCAGGCTAAAGTGCAATGGTACAACATAACTCATATTTCTGGGCTTTGGCAATCCTCCCAGCTCAGTCCAAGTAGCTAGGACTACAGTATGCACCACCATGCCTGGATAATTTTTAAACTTTTTGTAGAAACAAGGTCTTTCTATGTTTATGTTGCTCAGGCTGGTCTTTAACTCTTGGTCTCAAGTGATCCTCACACCCAGATCTCCCAAAGTGCTGGGATTAAGGTGTGAGCTGCCATATCCAGCCACAAGTTAATTTTAAAAGGAAACTTTCTTGATTTTATTGTATTTAAACAAGTAAATTAATGACTCTGTACATTACATTTTTATTTATTTATTTATTTACTTATTTATTTTGAGACAGATTCTCATTATATTGCCCTCAGTAGAGTGCCATAGTGTCACAGCTCACAGCAATGTCAAACTCTTGGGCTTAAGCAATTCTCTTGCCTCAGCCTCCCAAGTAGCTGGGACTACAGGTGCCCACCACAAAACCTGGCTATTTTTTTGTTGCAGTTGTCATTTATGATTTTAGCAGGACAAGGCCAGGTTTGAACCCGCCAGCCTCATTGTATGTGGCCAGCACCTTACGCACTGAGCTACGGGCAAACTTTTAAAATCAAATGTTAGAATGAGCTATGAAAGACAAGGTTATGCCACACAGTCATCTTTAATTTTTTTTTCATCCTACTAAGTAATTATTATAGCAAAAAACAAAGGAAAAAATAATGTGCACCAAATCTTTCAAAGTAATCAATCCCACTATAAAGATCAACAAGCACAATTTTTCCTCCAGATGATACCAAATCCCAATGTAACTATCAGTTCCAACTGTGTTTTTACTCTTATTAGGAAAAACATGGTTGGTCAAAGTAATAAGCCACTGTTATCATATAAATTTGACCAGTGCTCTTTAGTTTTATATAAGTTTTATATACATATTTATGACAAAATTTGAATTGTTTGCCCTTTCTTGGTAGAATTCAACACAAGAGTTATGTATGGTAAGTAGCAAAGGCTGAAAACATCTTGAAAAGAAGCCCATGAAGGAGACCACTCAGGAATATTATTTTACTAGCTGAAAACCAGGTTACTTTTCTGAAAAATGTTTATCTGCTTTTCACACCTTTGTCCACTATAGGGAGCATATCTAATGAAGACCTCTTGGCAAACTCCTAGAGAGAAATAAGAAATCATATAAAATTCGATCTGCCAGACGCTACAGATGTACCATGTAAGAGTTAAATGTAAAATCAAATCACAGAATCCCCAGAATAATCATAAAGTAAACATTTATCAAATAACTGGCCTAAGATCTTTAAAAGTACTTTCAAATCTAAGTTTATCTCAGTTTACTGTACATACAAATTACACAGATTATCTTGAAATCAGGTACATAAAAAGTATATTCTGATTCAGTAAGTTTGTGGTAAAGCATAAAATTCCATCTTTCTAACAATTTCCCTGTTGAGACTGACACTGCTGACCCACAGACTACACACTTGAGAGTAGCAAGAAGTGAGTTATAACTCAGAGGGCAAACTGAATTTCCACACCCACATGTTTATTATATACAGTGAGAGAAATGATTGGTAAAGACTGAGACTCTTTGACCAAATGTCTTTGAAACTCGGTACCTTGAACCTTTAAATTCTATTGGGCTGCCTTTGCCAACAAGAGCGCTCTGAAGAGGTTGGGCTTCCTTTGTCTGAAAAACCTCCAACAGCCTCCCCTGCAGCAATTCCCTTGCAGAGGGTTACTGATCCTCCTCAGGGATCACCCTCACCACCTCTCAGTGTTTCTAGATCTACAAGACTCAAGTTCCAGAAGGCCCCAAAGTTGAAAAGTGCAACTCACTCATGAGGAAGTGCATTACACACCAAAAGATTCACAAGATTGTGCCAATTTACCTTAACAAAAATTCGAGGAACACACATGAGAACAGATCCTAAGGCTGTGGGATTAGGGTGAAAGAAAGATGACGCTGGGTCAAGCTGGATTTACTGAAATGAACTAATAGGTTGGCTAGAGCAGCTGGGAATGGCTCCAATAGTTTTGACTAAAAGTTAAACTCAAAGGTGACCTACAGTAAATGAAGTTGAAATGTTAGAACTTCTTTGCTATACTGTGGAAGAAGGTATCTAAAGGCTTAGGAGAATGAGAATGAGAGTGGATTTAATATTAAGAATTAATATTAAATTAATGAGAATGTTAGAGTGGATGTAATATTAAGAACTTCTTCCTCACCCCTTACTGTAAAACCTGCTTCCTCATCCCTTAATAATGTCCCTAGGGGAATCCAGAAAACATTCCATTCACCAAGCTACAAGAAATATGCAAACATTCAGGAGAGGAGCCCTGGCCCCATGATGGCTATTCTCTACAGGCCAGGAACAAAAGTAAAAATGCCTGCCCTTGATCTGAATTTGGTGGGGGATAATGAGATCCCACTGTGGCAAGGACCAAGCAATCCTCCTGCCTCAGTCTTCCAAATAGCTGGGAATATAAGGGCAAGTCACCACATTCTCAGAATATATCTCATAAAGACATTATATTTTTAGGCTCGGTGCCTGTGGCTTAAGCAGCTCAGGCGCCAGCCACATACACCTGAGCTGGTGGGTTCCAATCCAGCCCGGACCCGCCAAACAACAATGACGGCTGCAACCAAAAAATAGCCGGGCACTTTGGCGGGCACCTGTAGTCCCAGCTACTTGGGAGGTGGAGGCAGGAGAATTGCGTGAGCCCAGGAGTTGGAGGTTGCTGTGAGCTGTGATGCCACAGTACTCTACCCAGGGCAACAGCTTGAGGTTCTGTCTCAAAAAAAAAAAAAAGATTTTATATTTTAAACTTGTGTGTGTTTGTGTTTAGTTTAGTTTTGTATTGTTTTTTCTTGTAGAGACAGAGTTGCACTTTACAACCCTCGGTAGAGTGCCATGATGTCACAGAACTCACAGCAACCTCCTGCTCTTGGGCTTCCGTGATTCTCCTGCCTCAGCTTCCCGAGCAGCTGGGACTACAGGTGCGCACCACAACCCCCGGCTAAGAACTGGGTTACATTGATTCCATTTGTTAGGTAAAGTCCCTCTTATAATTG
>CAUYPK010094344.1:0-18971 GCA_963574355.1 Loris lydekkerianus
TTTTTTTTAGTTTTCAGGTGTCTTTTTGTTTTTTATTAAATCATAGCTGTGTACATTAATGCAACAAATGGTGTTAGGTGAACTGGCTGGTGACCTGTAGAAGACTGAAACTGGACCCACACCTCTCACCATTAACTAAGACAGACTCTCACTGGATTAAAGATTTAAAATTAAGACATGAAACTACAAAAATACTAGAAGGGAATGCAAGGAAAACTCTTGAGGAAATAGGTTTGGGTAAATATTTTCTGAGGAGTACCTGCCCCCACCCCCCCCAAAGCAAGTGAAGCAGCTTCAAAAATACACTACTGGGACCTGATCAAACTAAAAAGCATATGCACAGCCAAGAACACAGTAAGTAAAGCAAGCAGATCCCTCAGAATGGGAGAAGATATTTGGAGGTTATGTCTCCGACAAAGGTTTAATAACCAGAATCCACAGAGAACTCAAACATATAAGCAAGAAAAGAACAAGTGATCCCATCACTGGCTGGGCAAGGGACTTGAAGAGAAACATCTCTGAAGAAGACAAGCACACAGCCTATAGACATATGAAAAAATGCTCATCATCTTTAATCATCAGAGAAATGCAAATGAAAACTACTTTGAGATATCATCTAACTCCAGTAAGATTAGCGCATATCACAAAATCCAAAGACCAGAGATGTTGGCGTGGATGTTGAGAAAAGGGAACACTTCTACACTGCTGGTGGGAATGCAAATTAATACATTCCTTTTGGAATGATCTTTGGAGAACACTTAGAGATCTAAAAATAGATCTGGCCATTCTATCCTGTAATTCCTCTAGTAGGTATATACCCAGAAGACCAAAAATCACATTATAACAAAGATATTTGTACCAGAATGTTTATTGCAGCCTAATTCATAATTGCTAAGTCATGGAAAAAGCCCATGTGCCCATCGATCCATGAATGGATTAATAACTTGTGGTATATATACACCATGGAATATTATGCAGCCTTAAAGAAAGATGGAGACTCTACCTCTTTCATGTTTACATGGATGGAGCTGGAACATATTCTTCTTAGTAAAATATCTCAAGAATGGAAGAAAAAGTATCCAATGTACTCAGCCCTGCTATGACACTTATTTATGGTTTTCATATGAAAGCTATAACCTAGTTATAACTTAAAAATATGGGGAAGGGGGAGAAAGAGGGGAGGCAAGGGGGAGGATGGGCAGAGGGAGGGTGATTGGTGGGAACACAACTACAGTGCATCTTACAAGGGTATTGGTGAAACTTAGTAAATGTAGAATATAAATGTCTTAACAGAATAACTAAGAAAATGCCAGGAAGGCTATGTTAACCAGTGTGATGAAAATATGTCAAATGGTCTATAAAACCAGTGTATGTTGCCCCATGATTGTATTAATGTACACAGCTATGATTTAAAAATAAAATAAAAAAATTATACTTGACAGTTGAAGAAAAATCTTAACACTATCTGATGTGATTCTAAATGTATGTAAAGGAATCATTTAAGAAATTTATAAACAAAATTGTATAGAAATAGAAAAGAATATTTTTAAATACTTTAAGAAGAAAAAAGGAGAATATAACAATTGTTAGGAATGAGTATACCCCATTTTTAGACTGATTACATAGCTTCAGAAATCAAAGTGCTGTGGTATTGATGGAGAATAGATACATAGATTGATGGAACAAAATCGTCAACCACAAAATAAATGCATAATAGTCTCCCAAACTGACTTTGGATAAGGATGAAAAAAATACTTCAATGGAAAAAAGAAAGTCTTTTGAACAAATGTTATTAGAGCAATTATATATCCATGAATTAAAAACCAACAAAATTACTGCAATCAAAATTTAACAACTTATATTAAAAATATCATATATTAAAATTCAATAGACTTAAATGTAGAAAATACATTTAAGACTTGACAAAAATTTGCAGACTTGACACCAAAATTGCAATGATAAAAATTAATAAATTAGATCTCGTTGACACAAAAAAAACTTTCATCTATAAAAGATTGCTTAAAAAAATTGAAAATTCTGATGCCATGTTTCTCTACCGAGGGTGACATAGTGAAACTGTCTCAAAAAAAAAAAAAAAAAAAAAAAAAAAAGAAAGAAAGAAAATTCTGGGAGAAAATATTTGCAAATCATGTATTGGACCAAGAACTAGCACCCAGAACTTACTATGTGTAAAGAACTCTCAAAATTCTTCATTAATAATAAACAATTCCATAGAAAATGGGTATATGACTTCACTGAAATGATGTGCAGATGGCAAATAATCACATGAAAAGAGGTTCATTAATCATTAATTAGTAAAATACAAATTAAAGCCATGATGAGATATTGCCTCACTACACATCTATCAGAATGGCTCACATAAAAAAATAGTGACAACACTGAATTATGTAGCAGTTCTATAAACCAAATCAGCCATATATTACTGGTGAGTACATAAAATAGTAGAGCCACTCAGAAAAACTTTTTGGCAGTTTCTTTAAAAACAAAATATGCAACTATCATATGACTCTGGATTTATATTCTTGGGCATTTATCCCAGAGAAATAAAATGTATGTTCACACAAAAACCTGTGCATAAATATTTATAGCAACTTCATTCATAATAACCAAAACTGAATACAACTCAGATATCCTTCAATGGGCAAATGGTTAAATGAACTGTGGTATATCCATTCCATGAAATACAACTCAACAATAAAAAAGAACCACCTTAACGAGTGTCCAGAGACATATGCTAAGTAATAAAAGACAATTTGAAAGGTTGTATACTATATAACTCCATTGGTATAACATGTGGGGAATGGCACAATCATAGAAATAGAGAACAGATTGTAGTGTCCAGTGGTGAGGGAGTAGTAACTGTAAAAGGGCAAAATGAAAATTCCCTGTGGTGAAGGAAGTGTTCTATAGCTTGATTGTATCCACATAAACATCCTAGTTGTTACACTGTACTATAGTTTTGCAAAGTGTTACTACTGAAAGAACTGGGCTTAGGGTACACTTCTCTGCACTATGTCTTAGGACTGTAAGTGCATCTGCAAGTTGCTCAAAACAAAAATGTTAGTTTAAAACTCAACAGAAGTAAAATTTTGAAAATATTCATTCTATATTCAAAATTCAGGAAAAAAATAGACATTTGGAAATGAAGATCAAAGATGAAATCAAATGAAGATAAAATTGAACCCTGGGTCAAAAAGTCAGAAATACTGGAAATAGTTTAAAGACAATAGGATGTGATCATAGAATTGACATCAGCAGCAGAAGCAATAAAAAGCAGAATAAACATTTCATTAAGTAAAACCAGCAATGCCGAGAATCATGACGAAAATTATGGTGGCGCTAAGAATGTACCTTTCAGACCTCCTGCTGCAGGGAATATAACTGACATAGAACACCAGCTGCTGGGCTGGGAAATCCAGTGACACATTATGTGAGCCTAAGCTTCTCACAAGCTGCATCTGGCTAGATGGTGCCTGAACATGGCAGAAAGACCCAGATTCTTGAATTTGGCTCAAAGACTCCCCCAAAGCAGTGCCAAAACTTAAGAGCATGTACATTCTGGGATGCTTGCACTCAACTGTTCTGCCCTCTGCTCTTCATTGGAGGGATCAGGAATGCACTATGGTTATCATTGCTTTCCCAGCCTTACCTAGGTGCCTCTCCATTTTCTGTCATGTAATTGTTTTCCTTAATAAAATCCTTGGACTTTTTTTGAGGTAGAGTCTCACTCTGTTGCCCTGAGCAGAGTATAGGGACATCATCATAGCTCACCACAATCTCAAACTCCTGAGTTCAAGCAATCCTCCTGCTTCAAGCTCCCAAGCACCTATGGACCAGGTCACCATATCCAGCTAATATTTCCGTTTGTTTTGTTTTGTTTTGTTTTGTTTTTAAATAAAGGCAAGGTCATGTCCTTGCTCTGGCTTGTTCCTTGGACTTTAAATCACATCTTGGCTTCTGCTTCTTGGAGTACCTGGACAAAGATTAACCAAGACTGATGTCCCAACTACAACAAAAATCTGAGTTACAATAAAAGGCTTAGAAAAAGTACAGTACGGACCAAGACTACAAACAAGGCATAAACTAAAATTTTGTAGCTGGAAATAAGCTACCATATTTCTGGCAATGCAAAGAACAACAGCAACTGGGTGCCTGTCCTTCAGATAGGAGAAAGAAAAGATCTCGACATACACATACCAACATTGGAGATCAGGCTAGAAACGCAGTATTCTATGCCAACCAGTGAACAAACTCTAATGAGTTTCCAATCGATTTTCTCATCGCTCATTCCTACATACAAATGGACCAGGGATTACTAGCTATTGGGGAAAATCTCCAACAAGGAAGGAAGATATGGAAGTAGAAAGAGCCAAATGGAGCACACACAGATGAAATAGGAAAAGAAAAAAAATGTTAAAAACTCATTAGACTACTCAGAGATATACATAATATTACTTCTATAAAACAAAAACAAGGCACCAGTTTTTAAAATAAATAGCCAAAAAATCAAAAGAGAACTATTGGGAATTAAAAGAAAAAATGATTGCAAAGAAATGTTTTAATATTGGAAGATAAAATCATAGATATCTTCTAGAGGGTAGAATGGGAAAAGGAAAGGAAATGGGAAAAAACAAACAAACAAAAAAAAAAAAACCTTAGGATTGATCTAGCAGCGGTATTGGCCGCATGTGGGTTATGAGAGACTTTTTGCTTATCTGTGATGGTGGATATCATGAAAATTACTCACAGACCTTTCTTACATTGCTTTTTTTCCCTGACTTATTAGCTTTCATTAGTGTTCATGGATTCAATGTGTGGCCCAAGACAACTCTTCTTTTTCCAGTGTGGCACAGAGAAGCCAAAAGTTTGGACATCTCTGGGTCACTGTAAAGGTATCTTTTAAATGGAGAAGAGAGAAAAATAGAGGACCAGAAACAATTAAATAACTCAAGCATTTTTTTCCAGAACTGATTGATATATACTATACATTAAAAGTATCTACTAAGTGCTCAACATAAAGAACAAGCAAAGTGGAGTGGTAAACAACACCTAGGCATATTGTCGTGAAATGTCAGCAAATTAGTAGTAGGATATATTAAACTCTTTCATATGAAATGGTAAAACCATTATCATTTATTATTGCTTAAAATATCCCAACATGAGATAATCTATTTAAAAAATCAGAAAACTACAGGATACAAATCAGGGATTCTTTAGATGCATTGATGGTTTATAAATCATTTAACATGTTGTGTAAGTTTTTGTAAAATGTTTTAGGGAGAAACAGAGCTTTCAGAGCTCCCTTGATAGGTCTATGATATAAAGGATAAGATAAGATGGATAAAGAGATACAAAGATAGATTCATGTATGTATGTATGTATGTATGTATATATAGGTAGAGAGATAATATAGTGAAGAATCACAGAGAGAAAACATAAATATTCAAATTGTGTGTGTATGTAATACATCTATCATATGTGTAAGATTTATGATATTAGTATATTTTCCATTAAATTCAATTATGCAACTTAAACTTTCATTTTAAAGATAGAAAAATACCATTAATGCCTCACTTATCTAAAGAGCTCTATCTAATGACATCTCCTACTCAGAACAAACAAAGTCAAAAATTAAATTTGAGGGTGGTAGTGCCTTTGGGTCAGTGAGTGGGGTGCCAGCCCTATGTGCTGAGGGTAGCAGGTTCAAGCCTGGCCCTGGCCAAACTGCAACATCAAAAAAAAAAAAAAAAAAAAAATGTCCAGGCGTTGTGGCAGGTGCCTGTAGTCCCAGCTACTCAGGAGGCTGAGGCAAGAGAATCACTTAAGCCCAAGAGCCGGAGGCTTCTGTGAGCTGTGATGCCACAGCACTCTAGTGAGGGTGACAAAATATATGATAATACTAACAATAACTGGCATTTCCTTATGCTAATATTTATGAATCTTATTCACAACCACAATTATATTTGCTCCCTTAGCAATCTTTTGAGTTAAGTAATATAGGTTTTCTTATTACATTTAATTTGCTACACTTCACATTTTCTATGAAAAACTCACTTGAAAAGTTCTTAGTGTAACAACAAATGAAAACATCAAGTAATTTTCAAAGGACAACCCATGGGGTTAACTGCAGACTTCTCAAAGAAATGCAAGTTAAAATGACAAAGAGATATCACTTTACCCCAGTTGGAACAGTTTATATCATAAAGCCCCAAAACCATAGATACTGGAATGGATGCAGAGATAAAGGAACGTTTGTTAGGACTGAAAATTAGTACACTCTCTATGGAAAACTGAATTGAGATTGCTCAAAGAACTAAAGGTACAACTACCATATAATCCCACAATCCCACCACAGGGTATTTACTTAAAGAAGTCATTTTATCAAAATGACACATGCACTTGAATGATTATGGCAGCACATTTCACAATTTCAAAGATGTGGGATCAATCCAAGATTCCATCATTTAATGAATGAATTAATAAAATGTGGTATATGTATACAATGAAATACTACTCAGCCATAGAAAAGGATGAATTAAGGCCAATTGCAATAATTTGGTTGGAACTGGAGACCATTACCTCAAATGAATTTTCTAAAGAATAGGAAAAAATGCACATATACTTGCTATTAAATTGAAACAAATAGATGTCCACATGAAAATTAATTTCAGTGGAAATCAAGCAGAAGGGAGAAGGAAGGAAAAGATGGGTGAAAATCTACCTATCAGGTACAAAGAACACGACCTGAGTGACAGGCACACTTCAAGCATTATAAAAGTAACCATGTAACCAAAACCATTTGTACCCCATAATACGTTGAAAAAAAATGTTTTTAAGATATAATGTAAAGATTGGTAAGCAGTCGTTTCTAACTAGAATTTACTAACATTTTGCTTTCATCCTTTATATGTAAGTTTAATTCCTCTTTATACAAATGATAAGACTTTTTTCTATGAATGCGATTTTCTTAAGTAAAATTGTTTAAATCTTAAAGCTTGAGATGATTTTTAAAAAGTTAAATAATAACATATTCACAGATAATGCAGAAGGTGGCACATAAATAATTAAATCTAAAAAAGGTGTCTAGAGGAAGAAAAATTAATTTTATAATTTGGAGAGTGCTCTATTAATGGGATATGCTTTTTAATGCCTAGAAAACTGAATATAAGGGCTGATAAAATACTGTAAAAAAAATACCAGTTCTCACTCTCGACTTTTGATGTATTTTGTATTTCTTCTCTTAATTCTAAGTACCAGAAGGTCTGATGTTACACTGGAGTCCAGTACATAAAGGTCGCAAGACAAGACTGTTAAATTTTCAATAATTTTTGGAGCCATTTGTTAAACACAATCAGTAATTACCAAAAATTAAGGTGTACCAACTTAAATTACATTAAAAATAAAAGTTATAAATACTCAAAACTCACCAGTTTCTAATTCTTTTACTTCATTTTCGCTATTATATTTGCTGTTGATGTTATTAAACATCTACACGATCTACAGGGTGGAAACGCGACCTAATAGCGCGCTCCTGCGCATCTCTTCCCTACTGTGTTCAGTGACGTCATGTAGGTTATGTGAAATTGACCGTGGCAAGAGTATTTATACTATAGAAATTGGCATAAGCTTCACATTAGGGCTTTTCCTCCAGTAAGCTGGCCATTAAACATTTATTGGCACACCATTGGGTCTAAGAGTTAGCGGAACTGAACATACATAACCCTGGCCATGTGATACCTAATACAATGTTTCTAGTTGTTGATCATGAAAATCATCTTTGAAAAGGAACAAATATCAAGTAATTGAGAAACTCATTGGCCAGAGATGGCAGGTAGACATTGTTTATCATGTTATAACTGTGAATTCTGTGGATGAAGAACTCCACCTCCCATCTCTTAAACAGGGATGGAGAATATATCTTCTATTTTTTTCCCTGTGAAAATGGAAGCAAACTTACTTTTGTTTATGTTATCACTTTTAATTAAAATGTGTTTATTTCAATAATTTCTTGGCAAGAAGTATCATTCTCCAAAAGTTCAATTACTTTCTTCTAAGATATGAACTTATTCTTAAAAGCCATAAAATGTAAAGGAAGCCAAAGTAGAGAGTGATGAAAATGTCAGTTGTTGAAACAGAATTTATGGCTTTGGTTTTAATACTAGGAGTGTTTTGAAAATATCATGTCTCTTATCTTGTGCACACAGTGGCTCTTATTCAGCTGAGAGAGAGGTTAAGTGAGAAATGATTTGGCTCACAGGGATAGATTTGTTCCACCCACCACCCACCCCCCAAACACATACACACTCACATACACATACTCTGATGTTAATTTGATTTGAAAAAATATCAGAAAACATCATCATCAATTTCTCCTCTTACAAAAATGATTATTCTTGCTTGACTGCCCTCTGCTGGAATTCCTGAAGTATGCATTTTGCCTCTACTTCCAGGGACAAGTTGTAGTTGGTATGTAACTTAATAATGTGAGCAATCTTTTCATGATGTAGGATATCCAGGAGCCAGGTAAGCAAGATTGGAAATAAAACTGAGTTAAGCATTAAATTCATTGGTCAACTGTTGATTTAATTAACCATGAAAAATAGCCAGGCTGTGAATGGATCAAAGAAAACAATTATACATAATGGATGAACTGAAAACAATTGACTATTACTGAAAGAGAGGAATGCTTTAATTAAAACTAAAAGATATACCTAATGTTAAATGAGGTGGTTACAAAAGCGCCACAAAAAAAAAACTGCTTAACTGCTGAGTATAATATGAAAGATCAGAAAGAGTCTTTTAATGTACCTAATAAAAAAATGCAACCTTATTAAAATTGTATTACTATTATTTAACACCATAGTGAGCCTTTTCTCTGTTCTGTAAGCTGGGCCATTACATTTAAGAATATTCATTTACTTGCTTAAAATATTTAAGTTTCTCCTTTATTGCTAGTTCTGGTGTAGAAATATTGCTTTTTTATACTTAATCAGATTATATTTTGTGTGCTAGAAAAATTATTTTAGAGAGAATAAGGATTGTAGCATATCAGGCACCATGATGTACCAGGTGAGCAGATACTCTATGTTTGTAAGGCTCTCTGGAGCTAGAAGACAGAGATCAACTGTCAAAAATTTTGAGTTAGTGGTGAATAGTGTTGTGAGACTCACACTTGAAGAGAATCACTGGGGAATATTTTTACTATAAAGATCAAATCCTTCATCCGAGGAATCTGAGCTAGTAAATGGAACAGACTTCCATCGTGCATTTGGTGTTCCATGTGTGAACCTTCATTTAATCCACCATCTTCCTTTTATGTCATTGTCACTGTAAGCAATGAACACAGAGATAAGAGAGGAGTGGCTGGGGAGAATGAAGAAATGTCAAAGACTTAACAGAAAGAAGATGAGCAAACGATCTCCCCATACCACTGTGCTCCACTCTTATCCCTTTTATGGAGTAGACTCTGTAAAGTTGAGCTTGTAAAAAGCCAAGTTTTCCAAATTCAACACGTGAATTCTGCATCATTGAACATTATGCCTTAAATATACAATAAGAACAAGACGCTCTTGGAAATAATGCTCATTGAGAGATTGTGGATGTTAATTCTTTAGCAGTCCAATCTGATAACTACATAGACAAGTCATTTTTCCTATTGTAAAAATGACAGTTACATACTTTAAACTGTGGCACCAGTGAAAAGAAAGGAGATTATATTGTAGAAACTTCTTCACTTTACTGGACTAAATGCCTTCTATTCCAGCAACCCCACTCCCAGCAGCAAACGCGCAGCTAGCACACCTCTCATACTGATTTAAAAGGAAAATCTGAAGGAAAGTGTAGAATGATAGACCTGGAATTTGATTTAACTTCTTGAGGGTCATAAGATGAACATTTAATTGAAGGTTTGCATGAGATATAAAAATCTAAAGAGTAAGGTATGATAGAACTTCATAATATAAATGCAAAAAGTCCATATTTGGGAGAAAGTTCATATGTGCTAAGCTCTTCTGTAATTATGTATTCATATTTCAGAGTGAGAATATTAAAACATTATTTAGTCTAATGTAATTCTTAAACAAAGAAGTAAGCCCTGTTTTATTCAAGGGAGAAACATTAGTAGAGCAAAAATATAATGAATAGCTATCATGTTGTGCATTTTAAGATATTCTGTCACTGTGCTAATCATTTTGCCAGCATTCTACCATTTAATTTTTTTTTTAATTCCACTGTGAGGTAGGCACTTAATCATTCCTATATAACAGATAAGAAAACTCAGGTTACAGAAACACAAAGAGCTAAAAGTACAACTCTAATCCCGGTTTTCCTGACTTTCGGGGCAAAGTCCTGAAACACACATTGTGTCAGTGATGTCATAATTCTATCTATGAACACCACTGCAGTCTCCTTATGAATCACTACTGTGGTTGTTGACAAGGCATAAGTAGAACTCTGATCTTTTTAGATACTTGGAAAATGGGGGTGCTTGGGTCTTTTTAATACATTGACTAACTAAAAGCTACTACACATTTCTAGATTACCAATTTTCAAAGAATTATAAGAAATTATATAAACTACTGAATACTACGGAAAAGAATTTTTATCTTCTTTGGATACATTTCTATTGCCTGCAGGCCATCATATTTGCTCGTGTTTCCAGAAACCTATTCTGGGGAAATGATCTGACAGACAGCCTGCTCCCAGAGCAGCAAGCCCCTTCCCCACTCTCATCTTTCTGCAGCATCTGCATTGGGCAAGAGCCCGGATCCATATTTACGAGACATATGTAGACACTTTTCCCTTTCTTGGCAAATGCATAAATAGAATCCTAATGTCTACATGTAGGTACTATATAAATACTAAGTTGTGCATACTCTGTGGATGTCATGCATCATTTATCCATGTATTTTTAGCGTCACCAACACATTTACATATGCTGTCATGTTTCAAACTGCACCTCAAGATAGTGCCTTTTTCAACATGAACTCGGCAGCAGGCAACATCATTCTTTTAACATTTTCACCCCAAATGGAGATCAAAGAACAAAAAAATAAATTCAAAGTTAGAAGACAAATGTAAAATAGGTAATACTACTTTACTATGATGCTCTGAAGGTACTATAGAATTACCTAGAGCAGAAAACTGAATCTTTTGCTCTATAAATAGATTTATATAATCATTTTAATGTACCTATTATGGCTGAGTTTTCCAAGATGAACGTTTTCACCTTGGCCTTTGTCTATAGGGGCTATAGATATGCACGCCATCCTCTACAAATCAGTCTGAAATGCCTGAATAGTAGCAAAAAGGGAAGGAATCTTTAAATATCATTGAAGAAGTCAGAGTCTTCACTTGGGGAAAAAAACACATGTGGATTGACACTTGGAGGATAAGTAAAAGTTAAGATTTTCTTTTGTATCCAACAGTAAAAAAGTTAGAAATCAGATGACCTAACAGATCAAGTCCAAGATCAATCATTAGAAATTAATTGATCTGACAGACAAAGTCAAAGATGTTTGATTTTCTCAACAGGTATCAATCTTAGAGAAAACTAGAAATGGCAAATAAGTTGCCTTTCCTTCCCTTGCTGTGCCCTTAACACGTCTTTCTTTGACCTTATATTTCTGTGTACAGTGAATATGGCAAATCAGTTTAAGAGGTTCATTGTAGAACCCTACCAATAGTTTTTCGAACCTTTTCCCCTGAGAAGAACATTTTATTAAATGAAATATTTCATGAAATATGAAGCATGAAACATAAAGACAGAGAGCTACTCTGAAAAATAGGTTGAAGCGAAAAATAGGAAAAAAAGACCACCTATATAGTACTGTTTGAAAATCTCCAGACTTGGTGAGTGTGTATGCATGTATGTGTGCACGCACTTGTGCACACATGATTTTTTCTGAACTGTTTTTTACCCACAGATTATATAGAAAGAACTCTGACTCTGACCCAAAAGAATTACCCTGATCCATGGAATTTTCTAGACACAAAGAAGGTTTGTTATATCTGTCCTTAATCTCTTTCTTCCAATGGCTGCTTCAGTAGCAAGTGCTATGTGTGGGATTCAATAGTGGTTTTCAGAATATTGTGTGAGCAATTGTTACCCAGGAAACCTATTACATGCAGTTTTCCCAGCCCACTTCCAATGATTTTGACAACACAGTGTCAGGAGTAGAGCTCAGGTATCTCAATAGTTGACACTGCACTGTAGGTAATTCTGATGCTATGATCTATAGGAACCATGGGCTTAAGTACGGGCCACTGTATAGACCAGTGGTTCTCAACCCACAGGAAGGGTATTAAAGGGCCGCAGCATTAGGAAGGTTGAGAACACTGGTGTATACACGGGGGATTAAAAGAACAAAATAAAAGACTGAAAGGAAAATAGAAATAGAAAACAGAAAGCAGATCATACAGTAATTGCAGAATGCAAACAAATATTGTCTAGTGGAATAGAAGGAACAAATCTCAAAATGACAAAGGCTATGTAAGACAAACCCAGAGCTAACACCATACTGGGAAAAGTTGAAATCTTTTCCTCTAAGAATTGGAACAAGACAAGGAAGCCAACCATTCCTTTACAACATAGTACTAGAAGTCCAGCCATAGCAGTCAGGCAAGAGAAAGAAATAAAATGCATCTAAATTGGAAGAGAGGAATTCAAATTATCTCTTTTTGCTGATGATATGACCTCATATATCAAAAAGCCCAAATATTCCACCAAAAACATTTTAATAAAAACTAATAAATAAGTTCAGTAAAGTTGCAGGATACACAAAAATTCAGTAGCATTTCTAAACCCTAATAACGAATTATCTGATAAAAAAAAAGATAAAAAGGTAATCCTGCCTATGGTAACTACAAGAAATGTATTGCTAGGAATAAATTCAGCCAAGGAGGTGAAAGATCTCTGCAAGTAAAACTATGAAACATTGATGAAAGAAATTGAAGATGACTCAAACGAATGCAAAAGCATTCCATACTCATTCACTGGAAGAGATATTACTGTTCAAATGACTGTATTAAACTGCATACAGTGATTCACACCAGTAATTCCAACAACTTGGGAGAATTATTTGAGACCAGGAATTTGAGACCAGCCTGGGCAACATAGAAAGACTCTGTTTCTTAAAAAAAAAAAAAAAAGGGGGGGGGGGGAAGAAGAAGAAGAAGTGAAAGAAAAGAAAAAAATTAGTCAGGCATGGTGATGCATGCCTGTATTTCTAGCTACCCAGGAGGCTGAGTGGTGGAATCCCTTGAACCTAGGGTTGAGGCAGAGGAGAGCTATCATTGAGCCACTGCACTCCAGTCTGGGATACAGAATAACACCCTATCTCTTAAAAAATAAAATGACAGTATTACACAAAGCAATGTACAGATTTAATGCAATCTCTATTAAAATGCCAACACCATTCCTCATAGAAGTAGGGAAAACATTCTGTACTTCTTACAAAACCAACCAAACAAAAAAGCCTTTAAGCCAAAGCAATTCTGAGCCAAACAAACAAACCCACAAAGCCAGAAGCATCACATTACCTGAATTCAAGATATAGTATGAGGCTATGGTAATGAAAAATAGCATGATATTCATTATAAAAATTGACACATAGGCCAAGGGAACAGAATAGAGAACCCAGAAATAAAGCCACATATTGGTATATACATAGGCAAGAGACATTTGACAAAGAAACCAAGAACATACATTGGAGAAAGAAAACCCTCTTCAGTAAATTGTGTTCGGAAAATTGGATAGCCACATGTAGAAAAATGAAACTGAACTCTTATTTGTCACTATATACCGGAAACAACTTAATATGGATTTAAGACTTAAACTAAGACCTAAAACTTTAAAAATACTAGAAGAAAACATGATGGAAACATTTCATGACATCAGTCTAGGCAAAGATTTAGTGGCTAAAATACTGAAAAGCCCAGGAAACAGAAAATATAAATAGACAAATGGGGCTATATTAAACTAAAAAGCTTCTGCAGACCCAAGAAATAATTAACAGAGTGAAGAGACAGCTTGTTGAATGGGAGAAAATGATTGCAAGGTATTCGTCCAGAAAAGGGTTAATATCCAGAATATACAAGGAACTCAAACAACCCAACAGTAAGAAAAACAATCCCATTAAAAAGTAGGCAAAGGACATGAATAGACATTTCTCAAGAGAAGACATGTGAATGGCCCACAGGTATGAGGAAACACTCTCAACATAAGTACTCATGAAAGAAATGCAAATCAGAGTCACCATGAAATATCATTCTCAGAGTGGCCATTTATAAAAAGACAAAAAATAACAGATGTTGGTGAGGATGCAAAGACATTGGCACTGTCATACAATTTTGGTGGGAATTTAAAATAGTATATCTGCTAAGAAAAAAAGCCTGGAGATGTCTCCAACAAAACTGAAAGAAAATTACCATTTGATCCAACAATCCCATTGCTGGGTATCTACACAAAGGCAAAGAAGTCAATAGATAGAAGTGATACTATTATTCGCTTATTTATTGCAGCACTATTCATAATAGCAAAGATCTGGAATTATCCTAAATGTACACCATTTGATGAACAGAAGAAAAGTGTGGAATGTATGTAAAACAGAATACTACTTGGCCATGAAAAAGAATGAAATCATGTCATGATTTAGTAACATGAATGAAACACTATCTTAAGTGAAACAAGCAAGATGCAGAGAAACAAATATCGCACATTCACACCAGAGGTAGAGAGTGGAAAGATAGATTACAGAAATGGAGGGATGTGAGTCAGGCCAACGGGATGATGAAGAGAAGTGCGTTATAGGGTATGAACACATGGTAAGATAGGAGGAATCAATTTGATGTTTGGTAGCAGAGTAGGGTGACTATATTTAATAAAAATGTGTTATACTTGGGTGATTGAGATGCTGAATACCCTGACTTAGTTACTACATATTTTATACAACATTTAGATGTACCCTATGAATTTATATAATTTTTTAAAAGAAAAAAATAAGGCTCGGTGACTGTAGCTCAAGTGGCTAAGGTGCCAGCCACATACACCAGAGCTGGAGGGTTCTAATCCAGCCTGGTCTGCCAAACAACAATGACAACTGCAGCCAAAAAATAGCTGGCTTTTAGTGTGGGTGCCTGTAGTCCCAGCAACTTGGGAGGCTAAGGCAAGTCAAGCCCTTGAGCCCAAGAGTTTGAAGTTGCTGTGAGCTGTGACACCACGGCACTCTATTAAGGGCAATATAGTGTGACTCTGTCTCAAAAAAAAAAAAAAAGAAAAGAAACGAAAAAGAAAGAAAGAAAATAAAAGAAAGTTGTTAAAGAATTTTAATGGGAAAAAAGTTGCCTAGCATGTCATATGGTGAAATTGTTACCAGTCTACTACCTCTATTTTAGAACAGTGATTAAGGGGGGGGAGGGGGAAGACAAGATGGCTGACTGAAGCCAGCTTTCCACAGAGGAAGAAAGAGAGTCTCCTTCTCATCCAGAAAGAAAGTTAAAGGACAGAAATTTAGCAAGTAACCTGGTGGATTAGAGCTGCACCAAGAGAGAAGGTTGAAGAACACACATCAACCCCACTGAGGCAAGCTGCGACCCCAAGGATACAAACAAAAGGTACAAAATCTATTACCAAGTGGACAGGAGTCTCCTCTTCCATGAGAACAGCTCGGAGTGCCCTACAAACAAATGAGCAGAGTTCAAAGGTCCTCCCACTACGTTCGACAGGAGAGACCCTCTGAAAATTGGACCTACCTCCCCTACTAGGGTGCCACAGCGTTCTCCTGCCAGGCATAAAACTATACATATTCTCTACCTGCAACTCTGAGCTCCCAACACTCCCCTCCACTCTCACTCTGAGGTCTGGAGGCCTGTCCCCCAGGAGTCCAAATTCTTGGGTGATTTCTCGAGGGGAGTGGACAGGGCCTGAACTGCAGCTGATCAGTGCTGGCTCTGGGGCACGGGAGTGAGGAGAGGACGGTCGGCTTAGAGGGAACCACACTGGAATAGCAGTGTCCCAAGGCGCAGAGCAACAGGCGTCTTTTAGCAAAAATAGGGCTCACTCCCTGATATTCTGAAGCTACACCCCCTGTCTCCCTGGGCAACCAGAGGAGGCCGGACATCTACTCAGGTGGCAACCACCATGGAACAGATCTAGGATGAAAATGCAGGCCCCGTGAGTAAAGGGTTTGCCTGAGGCAGTACCAGCCTGGGTGGAGCGCAGGGACTAGAAACACACACGCAGAGCTGGGAAGTTCCCAGGGCAGGGCTGACCCAGAGATCTTATTTACTGAGCCTAAGGCGGCCCTCAGGGGATCATCATCCTATATACAAAGGAAGACAATAGGCTAGAACTGACAGGTAACCGAATACAAACCTGCAGGAGCAAAGACAGGGCCTGAGGAGCAGGCTCTGGGAACTCAAAACAGCTTCTCTTCTGCAGGGGAATTTAGCAGGGACAGAAACAAATTTCTGCAAAGTTGTTCTGTTCTGTAGTAACATCAATCAGGGGTGGGGCTAGAACTGAGTGAACACCTCCAGCCTACATCAGGCACCCGAGGTTGTCAGGCCTCACCTCCCCCTGCAAGATAGAGGCAGAGCACAACAGCCTGGCTGAGCAGAAATAGATTTCCTTGTGATTCAGGCAGGTACAAACACCTGGAGTATCTATTCACTACAGGAAACGGGGTCAAAGCCCTGCAGGACTATCAGGGACTATCTGGGTGTGACCGAGGTGCAAGGTGGGGAAGGAGGCATCAACCTTCCCAGACTGATCTATTTGCTGGGTGGGTCCTCCTGACTCCATGGAGCACTGGAGCAAGCCATATCTGAGCAGTCACCAGACCTCTATGATCCAGTTGCCAGAGACCTTTTAAACTCTCCCACCTGAGACAGGTGCTGACTGAGATAATCGATTTGGACCTTTTGAACTGTGCCAATTGCCCGAGGACTATTCAGGTGGTGCCCTGGGTGTGTGGTTGTAGGAAGATTTTATTTTCCTTTCCAATTGTTGCCTGTGGGGAGCAGGGTGACTTAATTGCTGGTATTTCTCCACAGCTGAGACGTCAACCCAGAGTAACTGTTTCACTAGGGTCAAACAGAGACCAGCTGAAAACAAGACAGAACCACTTAACCCCACTACACCAAACCAGATTCTCAGGCCATACCACTATACAGGTCCTCGACAAAGCCCCAGGGGAAAAATCAAATGGTATAAAACAATCATGGGGTGGAATCAGCGGAAAATCTCTGGTAACATGAATAACCAGAATAGATCAAACCCCCCCCCCCAAGGAATGATATGGCAGATGTAACTGAAGATCCCATTCATAAACAGCTGGCCAAGATGTCAGAAATCGAATTCAGAATTTGGATTGCAAACAAGATTAATAAAATGGAGGAAAATTTGGAATTAGAAATTCAGGCAGCAATTCCAAAGTCGAAATTAGAAATTCGAGGAGAAATTCAAAAGTTGTCTCAAGAATTTAACGAATTTAAAGACAAAACCACCAAATATTTTGATGCACTGAAGCCAGAATTCACAGCCTTCAAAGATTTGAAAAATACAGTAGAATCCATCAGTAACAGAGTGGAGCAAGCCGAATAAAGAATTTCTGACATTGAAGACAAAGCCTTTGAACACTCCCAAACTCTCAAAGAGGAAGAGAAATGGAGAGCAAAAACAGATCATTCTCTCAGAGAGCTCTGGGATAATTTGAAGAGGGCTAATATCTGCCTCATTGGAATCCCTGAAAGTGATGAAGTGGCCTCGCAAGGCTCTGAGGTCCTTCTCCATGAAATTATGAAAGAGAATTTTCCAGACATACCAAGGGGTTCTGAAATTCAGATAGCAGACAGTTGCAGAACCCCAGCATGACTCAATCACAATAAGACATCCCCCCAGGCATATCATAATTAACTTCACTAAAGTTAATATGAAGGAGAAAATTCTCAAAGCAGCCAGACATAAGAAATCCATTACTTACAAAGGGAAGAATATTAGAATGACTGCAGATCTCTCTGCTGAAACCTTTCAAGCCAGAAGAGGTGGTCATTGTCTTTTAATCTCCTAAAGCAAAATAACTTTCAACCACGGATCCTGTATCCAGCTAAACTGAGTTTCATTTGTGATGGAGAAATTAAATACTTTAATGACATTCATATGTTGAAGAAATTTGCCATAACCAAACGAGCTCTTCAGGATATTCTCAGACCTATCCTCCATAATGACCAGCCCAATCCTCTACCACAAAAGTAAACTCACTCAGAAACTTCTGATCAAACTCCAACTTCTACAGTGGTGAAAGGATTAAAAATGTCCACTGGACTTTCAAAAAACTCGATACCCAAAATTTTATTAGACTTGTCAATATTCTCCATTATTGTGAAGAGCTTAAACTGTCCTCTAAAGAGGCACAAGTTAGGTGACTGGATACAAAAACTCAAGCCAGATATTTGCTGCATACAAGACTCACATCTTACCTTAAAAGACAACGAGAGACTCAGGGAGACAGGAGAGTCATCCATATTTCAGGCCAATGGTAAGCAGAAAAAAGCAGGTGTTGCAATTTTATTTGCAGATACAATAGGCTTTAAACCAACAAAAGTAAGGAAGAATAAAAATGGTCCCTTCATATTTGTTAAGGGTAATACTCAATATGATGAGATTTCAATTATTAATATCTATGCACCCAACCAGAATGCACCTCAATTTATTAGAGAAACTAACAGACATGAGCAACTTGATTTCCTCCAGCTCCATAATAGTTGGAGATTTCAACACTCCTTTGGCAGTCTTGGATCGATCCTCCACTAAGAAGCTGAGCAAAGAAATTTTAGATTTAAACCTAACCATCAACATTTGGATTTAGCAGACATCTACAGAACATTTTATCCCAACAAAACTGAATGCACATACTTCTCATCAGCCCATGGAACATACTTCAAAATTGATC
>CAUYPK010094350.1:0-56051 GCA_963574355.1 Loris lydekkerianus
CATACCAGATTTTAGGCTGTACTACAAAGCCATAGTGGTCAAGACAGCATGGTACTGGCACAAAAATAGAGACATAGACACTTGGAATCGAATAGAAAACCAAGAAATGAAACTAACATCTTACAACCACCTAATCTTCGATAAACCAAACAAGAACATATCTTGGGGGAAAGACTCCCTATTTCATAAATGGTGTTGGGAGAACTGGATATCCACATGTAAGACTGAAACTGGACCCATACCTTTTTCCATTCACAAAAATTGATTTAAGATGGATAAAGAACTTAAATTTAAGGCATGAAACAATAAAAATCCTCAAAGAAAGCATAGGAAAAACACTGGAAGATATTGGCCTGGGGAAAGACTTTATGAAGAAGATTGCCATGGCAATTGCAACCACACAAAAATAAACAAATGGGACTTCATTAAACTGAAAAGGTTCTGCACGACAACAACCAAAGCAAAGGGACAACCTACACAATGGGAAAGGATATTTGCATATTTTGAATCAGACAAAAGCTTGATAACTAGGATAACTATAGAGAAATCAAATTAATCCACATGAAAAAAGCCAACAATCCCATATATCAATGGGCAAGAGACATGAATAGAACCTTCTCTACAGAAGACAGATGAATGGCTAACAAACATATGAAAAAATGTTCATCATCCCTATATATTAGAGAAATGCAAATCAAAACCACCCTGAGATACCATCTAACCCCAGTGAGAATGGCCCACATCACAAAAATCTCAAAACTGCAGATGCTGGCGTGGATGTGGAGAGAAGGGAACACTTTTATACTACTGGTGGGACTGAAAACTAGTACAACCTTTCTGGAAGGAAGTATGGAGAAACCTCAAAGCCCTGAAGCTAGACCTCCCATTTGATCCTGCAATCCCATTACTGGGCATCTACCCAGAAGAAAAAAAATCCTTTTATCATAAGGACACTTGTACTAGACTGTTTATTGCAGCTCAATTTACAATTGCCAAAATGTGGAAACAGCCTAAATGTCCACCGACCCAGGAATGGATTACCAAGCTGTGGTATATGTATACCATGGAATACTACTCAGCCATTAAAAAAAATGGAGACTTTACATCCTTTGTATTAACCTGGATGGAAGTGGAAGACATTATTCTTATTAAAGCATCACAAGAATGGAGAAGCATGAATCCTGTGTACTCAATTTTGATATGAGGACAATTAATGACAATTAAGGTTATGGGGGGGAGGGAAGGAAAAGCAGAGAGAGGGAAGGTGAGAGGGGGGCAGGGCCTTGGTGCATGCCCCCTTCTGGGGGCAAGACATGATTGCAAGAGGGACTTTACCTAACAAATGCAATCAGTGTAACCTGGGGGAAGAAAGAAGAGCATAGAAGGGCCTGAGCTAGCTCCCTGTAGCCCCTTTGTAAGGCACTGGTCCGTGCCGAGGAAGCAGCCACCACTTTATCACATTCCAAAAGGCCCCACCTCTTAATACCACCACAATGGGGATCAAGCTTCAACACATAAATTTGGGGAGACATTCAGACCATAGCAGGTGAACTACAGAAGTGATTTCTTGCTTAAGACACAGATTTGAAAGTTAGATTCAATTTCAGTCCTAGGTCTACTGTTGAAGTACCTTTGTGACCTTGGATGAGTAATTTATCTTCTTTGAACCTGGTCTATACAATAGAGCTAATAACACTTATTTCGTAGGATTCCAAAAAGCATATGTCCAGTGCTTAGCATAGTGGCTGGTAGTAAATGCTTAGTAAATGGCAGTTATTATTTTGATTTAAGTACATCAGGATAATGCTGGCGGATTGGACTGTTTGTCTTTCCATGCATACGTTTAGGAATCTTACTGGTTGGCATATGCTCTGCCCACCCTCTAAAAGGAAAACAATCTTGGAAGAGGGAGCAGTGAGTTGAGGAGAAAGCCAAGTAGAACATTACAGGAGTTCTGTCTGAGTTCTAAAATGTCACCTGAGTTGTCCGTTTTGAGGTTCAGTATTGATCTGTTAGTCAACAGTTAACTTGACCTGATTATTTTGCCTGCCAGAATGCCTAGTAAATTTGGATTAAAAGTGGCTATTATAAAATGCTAAAATGCTAATGCTAAAATCAGAGTGCTCAGCATTTATAATAAACCGTGGCACAATTCCCTGGAATTGGATTAGTCATGTTGCCCCATCCCTTGACATCCAGGTGTGTGACCCACCCAGGCTAGGCATACAGTTCCGAGCATCTACCCTGAGCCCCTCTCCCTGACGATGTTACCCTTCCTGTGCATCAGGAATGAAGGCAGGTCGGGAACAGCACCTGTCCACGAGCGGTGCTCTTTGCCATGGAGCAAAGACAGCTTTGGAAGAAGCAGCTGAATCCACTGGAAAAACCTATCAATCAACACATTCATTAAGGAATACTTAACACTAAACCACATTGTTTTGTATTATTCTGTATAATGTAAAAGTCTTTGTCAGTCTGCTTTGCAAATAACAGGTACTAAGAGAATGTAAATTTCCTTTCTCTCTTTCAAAAGTTCTTTCTGTGGCTTGTAAAAACTTTCCATCTGAATTAGCTTATATAATTCTCACAAGGATCTTGAGGTGTGTGTTGATTTTTTGTCTGCTTTAGAGAGATGGAAATCCAGAATTTAGAAAGGACTTTCCTAAGCTTGTGCTGTCTGGAAATGGTTGGGCACAGGCTCAAACCCCAAAGTTTTTACACCAAACTTGTATTCACTCCTTCTGCATTCATTCATTCATGGATCACCTACCATGTGCCTGCAGCTGGGCTGGGCACCTGGGACTCATGTTAGGAAGAATTTCCTTTTTGCTATCCTGTCTGAAACAGCATTATTTTTTTTTTTCTGGCCCTAATTAATGATCCATTCATATCCTGAAACCAGAGGATGAATAGCTATATTCAGGTTCCCAGTTTATGGTCATTTTCTTTGGACACCAACCCGTTTTGGGTCTCCATTTCAGTCTGCCCACACACTTCATAGTTATACTGGGAAGTATAATATGGAAAGTGCAGCCATTTCTCACCAGTCCCACAGAGGGGCATTCAGGGGTCCGTGTCTCTCTCTGACTTAATGTTAGTCTGGACAACATGGAAGGAGGGGGCCAGAGTCAATGCCTGCCCGACTATCAGTGTCCCTAGTTTCTGCTCTGGTTTGCTTTATTTTCCTAGTAAGACAAAGCTAAATTTATTGTTTGACACTGGCAAGAGAGACAGCTCCTTCAACCTAGGCTTGATAGCATCTCGGAGGGGTAAGAGCGAAACTGGGTCATTGAGACTCTGGAGCCTGGTTGAATGCAGGTCTGTAAGGGTGGTGCTGGGTTAGAAATGTGTTCTTGTTTTAAAACTTGAGAACAGGTGCCTTGAGAGGAAAGACTTAGAGAATTCCTTTAAGGTTTGGCGCCTTTGTCCACAAGTTCCTCTGGCCACCTGGCCACATAGTTAGCTCTGAGAAGCCCGGCTGTGAGACTAATGGGTGAGACACCAGTGACCTTCACCCCCGCAGGCCCAGATACTGGGATGTCTATTAGTTCACCGTTGCTCCCCAGTTGAGTCCAGCCTTCTTTCTTCTCCACTGTCCAAAGGTGGAACTTCCGGGAGTACCATACACACGACAAAGTGGTCATCCTAACAATCTCTCCATATCACTGGCCAGCATTTACTTACCCCTGACATGAGTAGGTAATTGTGCTAAGCACTTCACATGGGTTCTGGTCACATGAGCCCCGTAGCAATACCGTGAAGTGGGTGCAGTTTTATGTTTATTTATACCTGGGATCCGCAAACTTACAGAGGCTAAATAATTGGGACAAGGCAGAGAGTAGTGCCTGAGTGAGAATTGAAGCCACATGTGAGCCTCCAGCCCCTGTGCTGTTCACTGTTGCACCATGGAAGCCTCATTCCTGTGAAAAGGTGTCACTCCTTCACAGTAGCAACCGGTTTCTCTAAAATCACTTCCAAATGTTTCTCCGTGGACAGAAGACTGACTTTCCCAGTACAGGCCTCCTCCCTTCTTTCAGCCTGGCAGGGAGCGTAGGCTCTAATCCACCTTTCTGTGAGTAGCTAGCTTCTCCTCCTGCGTCGCCTTCCAGGAGAAGGTGGTTTCTGTAGTAACCGCCAGCCCACACCAGCCCACAACAGCCCCTCTGCCGGTGGGACCGTCAGAGTTTGGATTCTTGGAGGTCTTGGATTCTTACAGGTGTTGGGCTTTTCTGGGCGGCTGTGCTGCATGTCATGACAAACCACTGACGAAGAAGTCAGTGCCTTGGGCTAGAAGGAACGACTATGCACATAAATAAAAGAACACTGTCGCCCAAAGGGGTGGCGGCTGCAGAGTGGGAGGGTTCGGACCAGCTGGTCCATTTATTTCCCTGGCTTTGGGCACACACACGGAATTATTCCAGACAGGGGACATTCTACCATTTTACAAAGCTTCCTAGAGAAGGAGCCGCCACTGTTTCCTGGATCTAGGGTGTGACAGTTGGGCAATTATTTCTAATAGCTAAGCCAAGCTCTGCACCTGGCCATCTTGGAGTCATTTCTAATTTTTGGATCCTTAGGTAGAAATGGACAAAGGGCCATCCCGTTGATAGAAGATGGCCACACCTGTTCTGCTCGACTATCTTAGGAAGAAGGGCTGCAGTGGAGGGAAGGACTCCCCAGCCCTCACGAACTGTAGAAGGTGAGGGAAGAAGTAACCCTGAAGCTCAAGCTCACTGTGAGTGTAGGGTCAAGGGCTCACTTATCAAGAAAAGGTTCTAGGGACTTGCTTCCTGGGCAGCAAAGGAGGGAGGAAGTAGAGTGATGGATGAATTGACTCCAGGGAGATAGGGGGTGTGTGGGAGGACTGCCCAAAGGGGCAGTGGGAGGGGCTGCAATGGCAGGACAGGGTGCAGGGCGACTTTTGGAGTCTGGAATTGAGACAGAGAAAAGATTGGAGAATTAGGTGAGTCTCAGAAAGGATGCTGACATTGAGCGGTAGAAAAACCTTATGACCGTTAATATACATTTGACTGTGGTCTTCAACATCCTTACACCCGCCGGTAGAATCACATCTCCGCCTGGGTTCTGGTGTTTTCATTCTTCATTGTATTTTTGTCTGTTGTATTCAAAGAGGGAAAGAAGAAAGAGATTTCTTGGAACAGGCTGACTTTTGAAGGTGGAACTTCAGGCACAGGCTATTTTACTTTAGAAGACAGGCAAGGACAGAGAAGTAAGGAAAATGAAGAGCAGGGGGAAAGAAGTGGTGGAGGGGGAACACAGAAATGTCACTCCAGTGGCATGTCTTGTATTCAGTATCTTCCCAGGCTCCCGTTCACTCAGTGACTAATAATTAAGTGTCCTTATTAAGAGGACACAAGATCCCTCTCAGCTGGGGCAGGCAAGAAGGCCCAGGGGAGGAGGAAGCCTGGGATCAGGGCCTGAAGAATGGCAGGTGGGATTTGGTCCTGCCCACGTGGTGGGCGCGCGGCTAGGATGGGATGACAGCCAGGCGGAGGCACAGAATGAGAAGGGGCAGGGCTCGGCAATGGGAGAAAGACTGCGCCGAGGGGCCTGGCAGGAAGGGACGCACACTGTGTGGAAACCATTTCTGAGCCCAGAGGTGAGGTTTTTGGCCTTCTTCATTTTAAGGTCGGTGGGGGTCCCTGGGGAGCCCTTGGCTTGTGGCCAGATGGCTGGAGGGCGTGGTGTGTGACTGCGGGTGATGCTCTGGGGCAAGGGTGATGGCAAAAGCCCATCTCTGGCTTATTGAAAATGAGGGATGGTGTAATGGTCAGTGAGCCGAGACCCCATTAGCCTGTTCAGGCTGCGGTGACAGCTGCTGGTGAGAAGCCTGGGGGCAAGAGAAAAGTTATGAAAGTCAAGGACATTACCAAGTGACCCTGGCTTGAGGATAGATGATGAATTCTGACCCTGGTGCAGTTGGGATTTGCCCGGAATGCTTGTGCTTTGCTGCCTTATTTTTTGGAAGTTGATCGCCCCTTTACATGGAGTGTGCACACATAAGTGTTGTGGAACTTTCTGGCAACTCACAGACTTCCAATGCCCACATGTAGCCTTTGTTCTTGGGGTAGCACCTTTGCCTCCCTGCCCCCTGACCTCCATGCTGAGGAAGTGTAGAAAACTAAGAGGAGATTTTGACCAAACTTATGGAGAAATACAATCTCAGATAATCAAAAGCAAATCAACTATGTTCCTAAGCACTGTGTTTGTTTTCCCCAAGGTGAGCAATTCTAGAGCTACAATAAAGTATTACCTAGAAGTGGAATGTTTGTGTACCAGTGCAGTGGGTCTTCATGCTGTAGTCTCTTTGACGAGGTGCAGGCAACACCTTTATTTAAAACTGTGATCAAAATATGGCGTGGCCTGGATCCCTCCAGTCAGTGGCACCAGCTGAGTTCTCAGCTGGCAGCCAGCTCCAACTGCTTGTCATGTAATAGGTTATAGCTGTAAGAAATATTGTTATATTATCCAGAATTTTTGATAGAAATTCCCAGAAGTCTGGTGGCATCCAGCCAGCATGTATGCAGTATAGGGAAAAGGTGTAGCTCATCTTCTACTGATGATGCTTCAGCTATTTATAACTGACTTTGTTTGAGTCCACCCTCATTCTTCTCCAATATCATTCCCCTGTCATTCTTTGAAATTATCCTACTGTCTCCTCTTGTGGAGCCTCCAGGGAGCAGGGACTTTGTCCTCCTAGAATAGTGGGCCGCCTACCTGCCCCTTCCTTCCATTTGCTGGGTCAAGACCCCTTCATGCTCCTTTGCGGGGTCTGCCCTCCAGACATGAACACTTTGCTTGGGCCCCTTGGCCTTCGTCTTAAGGAGAGAATGATGTAGAAGCTAGGAGTAGGACCTGCTTTGATAAATGCTCATTGAAATTTTTTCACAGGCAAAAACACTTGCCTTTTCACTGATACCATTTGACATTAATATATGTTATAGTTACATAGAATTTTCAGTCTTTAAAGAAGGAATAATAGATTCATACTGAAGTATGTTTTATCTTCTTTTCTAAATTTATTTATTTATTTATTGGAGACAGAGTCTCACTCTGTCACCCTGGGTAGAGTGCTGTGGCATCATCGTAGCTCTTAGTAACCTCCAACTCTTATCTCAGTCTCCTGAGTAGCTGGGACTATAGGTACCTGCCACAATGCCTGGCTAGGTTTTCTATTTTTAGCAGAGATGGAGCCTTGCTCTTACTCAGGTTGGTCTTGACCTGAGTCCAAGCAATCCACCTGCCTCAGCCTCTGAGTGTGCTAGGATTATAGGTGTGAGTCACTGCACCCAGCTGCTTTTAAATTTAATATACTTCTTGATGACATGGGAAATGGAAGGCAGGTAGCTAAGAACTTCACTCTTTAACCAAAGACCCCCAGGAACACCCCAGCTGAATAAATTGGCTTTATTCCCCATTGCAGGGGGGAAGGACCATTCAGAACCTGGGGGTCTCTCAGCAAGAGGGTGTGAGAAAGGACTTAAAGATATGTGCTTGTGTTTGATGCTTTGGGGGAGGCTTTGAGGAAGTCTAGCTTTGCTCTGCCTTGGGTACGGTAGGGAAGAGTAGTTAAAACATGGGAATGAAGAGAGAAAAATTCAGTCATATCTGTTTTTTGCTTGCTTTGCATGATTGCATTTTAAATTTTCTTTCAGATGTTGGCAGCATGTGCAAACTGAGCCATGGCAAGTGCTAGAGATTGCACGTGTGGATTAGTGAGAGCTGTAAAGAAATCATCATGGACATGCTGCCTCCTGTCAATGTTTACTGTATGACACTGAGATTAATTTTATTTTAATTTGGATCAGCACTGGAGCCCCAATTTCTTTAATGAATACCAGGTTAAATCCTTGACTTAGTTCACAGCCGTGAGCGAGTGTCATTCTTTGGTAATATTTGCATATTTCAGATGTCAGACTTTCTTTCTGTAAGAGGGATTTTTCATTTTGTTTCATGTTTAGAAAATTTAACTTGTTGGCTCTGTCAAAGACTGAACAGAAATAACATTTATGATCATTATTCCTTCTGTTGGATGGACCCGTGTGACTTAGGGTAAAACTTCCCATCCAACAAATGTGATTTATTCTTAAGACAAACATTAGATGATTTCTTTAGTCAGGTAAAACTCAACACATCTGAATTGTGTCCTTTCCCTACTTCAATCTATACATTGACGTCCTAACTCTGGTGCCTCCGACTGTGGCTGTATTGGAAAATGGGGCCTTTAAAGAGGGGATTAGATTAAAATTAGGCCATTAGTATGGTGCCTGATCCCATCTGAGTGGTGTCCTTTTAAGAAGAGGAAATTTGGATGCGCAGAGAGGCACTGGGGTGTGCATGCCCGGAGGAAAGCCCGTGTGAGGACAGAGTGAGCAGGCTGCCATCTGCCAGCCCAGGAGAGAGGCCCGGAGAAGCCAGCCCTGCCTCTATGTGGATCTTAGATTTTTGGCCTGCAGAACTGTGAGAAAACAGATTTCTGTGGTTTAAATCACCCCATCCGTGGTATTTTGCTATGGCTGTCCCAGCAAACTGACACAACCAAATATTATTCCCCCTTCAACCCATTCATTCCATGGCAGAGGCATTTATGGCTCCCTAAATATTCATGTGATTCCCTCTGAAGCCCTGTCCACCTGCAGTTAGGTGGGGCTATGTGCTGGTTCTGGTCCATGGACTTTGGGCAGATGTGACATGAATCAATCTTGTCAGAGACCCTCCAGTGATCTTTTCCTCTGTCGCAGTGACCAAGGATGTTACTAGTTCCGGAGGTGTAGCTCCACGATGTAGCTCCAGCTCTGTCAGCCTGAGTCCATGAGAGACTGGGTAGAGCAAAACCTGCCATCAATCAGGGTTGGCCATGTGCCATAGGTGACAAATGGTCCATTATTGTATTATCCCTGGGACTGGGGGCTTTAATTTCTTTCTTCAGCTTTACTTTGTTTATCATGACCACTACAATCTCTATCCTCTTAGTTCTCCTGGGAGTGGAAACTTAGCCATAATTTGGACTCCTCCCACTGAATGGTCATTAGTCCCTTCCATTCTATCTTTGTAACATTCCACAGGTTCTCCACCACTTCACATTCACAGAGCTGCCATAGTCATCTCCCTAAACTAATGATGAGAACAGGGATGACAATGAGAATTTGCTAGTGTTCCAGGCACTGTTCTAGAGCTTTACATACATGAAGCCATCTAATCTCTTAACCTTACAAGGGAGGTGTTATTATCATCCCTCTTCAGATGAAGACAGTGAGCTACAGAGAGTTTAAGTAACTTGTTCAAGTTCACACAGATGCTAAGTGGCAGAGCCTGGATCTGAGCCTTGGCGATATGGTTTTCATTGCTTAGAAGTAAATTCACTTATTAACAAACCCTCATGTTCTGTGTCCACTGTCCCTTTTCAGCCTCTTCTCCCATTTGGGACAACCTTCTATCCCTGATTACTTCTAACCTTTCACTCTAGTCAGAGTCCAGGTGGCATCTGTTCTCCAAATACTGCCTGCTTTTTTCAACCTCTGTCTCAATGCCCAAGCTCTTCCATTAGAATTGCTCTTTTTCCTGTTACCCGTCTCCCTTGGCCCTTTCTATTAGCTTCCTACACATCCTGCCACACCCCACGCAGGGGCCGCCTCTTCTAGGAAGGCTTCCTTGGGGCCATCCTCATTCAGCACTCCCATCATCCCTTGCTGTGGCCACTCTCATTCCACTTACTGTGCCCGTGTCTTTCTCTTGCCCTAAAGTCTAAGCTCCCTGAGCCCTGGGGCCATGTTTCTTTGTGGATTTTCTCTACAAGTAATGAACACACAATTGTTGGGCTATACCCAGTGACTGTGTTTAATAAAAACGAAAGTTTCCTCTTATGTCTTGCTACTTGACAGAGGACAATAACCTCACTCCTCAGTAGCACCAGCATGGCTTAGAACTCCCAGTCACACTGTGTCAAAGTGACTTCGTCATTATCAGAACACCTTTTTCTTCATCCATCTATCTGCCCTCACTTCTCTGAGTTTGATGCTACCACTCCTCATCTGTGTGATGTTAGCAAATTGCTTCTTTAGGTTAAAACTGAATTTTGCTGAACTTCAATTATTTCTTAGCTTTGATTTATTGATTTAGGGCAGCCTTTTATCCTGGTGGTATAGTCAAGCACGTGGTAATACATGTTCTAGTGAGTTGAAAGAAAAGAGAAGGTTGGTGTTTCTGCCTCTCATTACCCCTGCAGGTCTCACCTTTGAGCATTTCAAGAAGCTTTGGTTGCAGGAATGGGCAGAAAGCGGAAAAGAAAGTGGAGTTCAGTCACTTCTGCTACAAGTATTTCTGGTTCAAATGCAGAATGAAGGAATAGAGATATAAACAGAATTGCATTTTCTGCAAATATCAGTAGATCATGCTCCTTAAGAAGGCATTCTTGCTACTTGTGTTCTTAATGTGGGCGTGCGTTTTCGATGGTGTGATGGTCCTTCTCCAGTGACACACTCCAGTGGTCCTCACCTCCTGGTCCCATGCTTTTGTGTCAGCCCCTCCCACAGCAAATAGGGGGACCAATCCCGCCTAAGTGATGGGATTCTGCAGAAAGGAGAATCTAGTTCACAGCTAGATTATAAAAGCCATTGTGGCTTTCAACTCTCTGGACAGAGGCAGCCTCCGGCTTGGGGAGACCCAGGTCACCCATGGAGAAGTCTGTGTGGCAGTGAGTTGATGCCAGCAGCCAGCACTGACTCACCAGGTGTGTCAGTGAACCCTTTGGGAAGTGGACCCTCCAGCCCCGGGGAAGCCTTTAGATCTCTGTGGCCACAGCTGACAGTCATTCCTGAGAGACATGGAGTGGGGTCAGCCTAACCAAATTCCTGATCTACAGAAGCTATGTGAGATGATAAGTATCTGTCTTTTTTTTAAACCACTGAGTTTTGCTGTGCAGCAATAAATATTAACAGCTAATATACAGGGCACATAAAGTTAGATTTTACTAGTTCTTTGTTAAATCCATAGCTTTGTGTTTTCTATAATATTTTTGTAGAGATATTCTGCAAAAAGTTCTACAATATTTTTGACAACATATAGAGTATGACTCTGTGTGGTAGAAGTTAAAATCATCAGTATAAAGAAAAATCAGCATAGTTTGTGCAGGCTCTCAGCACACAGAGCTGCCTCAATTTCCTGCTTCAGTTATGTCTGGACCCCTGCCCTGAGACCTATGGCCCCTTCACTACTTCACTCCCTCTCTGAGCTGCTCCCCAGGACAGCAGGTCCCACGACTCCCGTCAGAACTCAGAGGCACCCACCAATCCCCAGGTCAGCGTGGACCTCGTGCTTCTTACACTCACTGGGCCTGATTGCTCTAGTGGGAAGGCCGAGACTTTGAAGTGCCTTGTACAATATTTTCTTCAACCCCTGAAGGAGAGAAAAATCACTGCAAAATCACCAAAGGGGCCAAATCTGGCTTTAGAGGTATCAGGAGCTGCCAACTGAAACGAAGGGCTGACTCGGTGAAGTCTGCACTGCATGGGGCCCTGCCAATCAGGCATTCCTGTAAGGGCACAAACAGCTCCAGACGCAGGTAAACCCACAGGAGAGGCCTCCTTGGTGCCTGTCACCTGAATGTGCAGGTTACATCACCAAGGCTCACTTGCGTGAGGGGCAGCCTCAGATGCTGACTTAGCAGGGTATCTCTTTGACAAGTACACCTGGAGAAGCCACAGCTAGAATTATGTCATGGGCCGCTTTTCTCTGGCCTTAAAAAAGGAGGCCTTGTCTACACTGTTTCAAAAGGTGCCTCTGCCCCGGGGACATCTGCATCACCTGGCTGAGAGACCCACTCTTCCTCTCCCTGCTCCTCCTTGCTTCCGCTGCCTGCACACGTACATGCTGTACATAATTGTGCGTAATTAGTACAATTGACCTTTACAATTCTAAATAGCACATGTAGAGCTACCTTAGTTAATTAGTGGAAGCTCTGCATTGCATTGTAGCAGGGGTCCTCAAACTTTTTAAACAGGGGGCCAGTTCACGGTCCCTCAGACTGTTCGAGGGCCGGACTATAGTTAAAAAAAAACAACAACAAACTATGAACAAATTCCTATGCACACTGCACATATCTTGTTTTGAAGTAAAAAAACAAAATGGGAACAAATACAATCACACCGCTTCATGTGGCCCGCGGGCCGCAGTTTGAGGACCCTTGCATTGTAGGCAAGGAGTACACAGAACATCATGTGAACAGCTGGAAGGGTTCTTTTACTTTCAATTAAAAAAATCAAAACAAATATATTAAGTGTATACAGCAGTCCTCCCTTATCTGTGGAGGATATGTTCTAAGACTCTCAGTGGCGGCCTGAAACCACTGTACATACATACTTATGCACAGTAAGGGGTTAACATTAGTAGCTAATAATAATGTAGATCAATTACAATGATACACTGGGACAAAAGTTTTGCAACTGTAGTCTCTCTCAGTTCTCTCTCTTTAAGTCTCTTATTGTGTGTAATATTTTTGGTCCACGGTTGACTATGGGTCACTGAATGCAGGGAAAGTAAAACTGGAGCAGAGGCCACTGCACATCTTTCCTGTAAAATGTTTCTGAACACAAGCTGTCTCTAATGGAACTATTTGCCATGGATCTATACAACTTAGAGTGTAAGATGAAATCTGCATGGTTAATGCATTCAGTGTCCAAACCACCCTGGATTATTTAGGGAAGAAAATATACTTGATTTCCTTTGAATCTGCAAGATACGAGGGTTGCCAAATTTTCACTTGGCTCTTTGCATAGGTAGATATTTGGAAAGATATTATTAATAATTCCAATTATTCACTGCCCACCCAAAATCACTTAGGGTTTCTTTTTGTTTGTTTTTTTTTTGCAGTTTTTGGCTGGGGCTGGGTTTGAACCTACCACCTCCAGCATATGGGGCCGGCATCCTACTCCTTTGAGCCACAGGCGCCACCCATCACTTAGGGTTTTAATCTACTGACACGTTGTATGAACAAGTTAAACTTGGTGTCCATTGATGATGGTCTTACGTGGTCTGAAGAACTCCTGGTAACTTATCTGAGCCCTAGGGACTAAGGGACAACAAAAGGATTCTGGACCTTTTGAGCCTCCTTGGAAGCTCAGGTCTTCTCTGAGGATCATTGTCAATGTCAGGTCTGCCTGGGTGTGGACTTCTTCGCCCTAACGCTCTAGTCCACGAGGTCTGGGCTGAAGAAACTGCCACCCTAAGCCTGTGGGCACTTGGCCCCCAACTCCTGCCCTTCCTTTTCTTGTCCCCCAGGGCTGGCCCACCAGGACTGACTCCAGGTAACAGCACAGCTCAGGGAAGGAATGGTATCCGACTGCTTTTGTTATTCATGGTGTCAATCGGGAGCTTTACAAAGTTGTCCCCTCTCCCCCACTCCATCCACACCCCAACAAGAGCTATTGTGTTATTGAAACTCCTGAGGGCACTTCCTGGGAACATGGACTTAATCAAATAGAAACCCACAAGAGGTATGAACAAGTTCTACAAGTATTTGCTCCTCTCAGGATTTCACAGGCAGCTAACCCGCACACTCCTTTGGGCAGCCAGCCCGTGGGGCTGCCGGGGTGGGAGGCTGCTTTGTGCTTCTCATGCTTGGAGAGCCACTGGGGCTGCCCCGCTAGCTGAGGAGGAATCATAGCCAGGGGGGGCCTAGTCCTGTTCTCTAGGAGGGCCCGAAAGACTGTGATTGGGACCAGTTCTCTGATGAGGCCTGGACATGAAGGGGTAGCCTTGGGCAAGAGGGCAAGTGGGTGGGCTTGTCTGTCTTCAGTGGTCGCTGCCCCCTGAGGCCTCTCTCCTGCACATCCTTCCCAGGTTCTCTCACCCTCTCCTCTCACCATCCCTGTTGCCTCAGCCACCTTTCTTTCGCCATTGGCCCCCAACTCCCCAGTGCGCCGGGCTTCATCTAACACCAGCTTCCTGCCAGGCTCAGTGGCTCATGCCTGTAATCCCAGCACTCTGGAACGTCAAGGCAGATGGATCGCTTGAGCTCAGGAGTTTGAGACCAGCTTGAGCAAGAGCGAGACCCCATCTCTACTAAAAAGAGAAAAACTAGCCAGGCATTGTGGCAGGTGCCTGTAGTCGCAGCTAATCTGGGGGCTGAGGCAGAGTGGTTTTGTGGTTTCATATAAATTTATTGTCTTTTCTATTTCTGTGAAAAATGTCATTGGAATTTTGATAGGAATTACATTGAATCTGTAGATCATTTTGGGTAGTGGGGGAATTTTAACAACATTAATTCTTACATGAACACAGGAAGGTTACCTTCCCATTTATGTGTGTCTTCTTCCATTTCTTTCATCAGTATTTTATATTTTTTAATGAACAGACGTTTTCTCCTTGGTCAAAGTAGTTTTTGATGGTCTTATAAAAGGGATTGTATTCTTGAATTTTATTTCAGACAGTTCATTGTTAGCATATAGAATGTTACTAATTTTTGTATGTTGATTTTGTATCTAGCAACTTCACTGAACTCATTTACTGTTTCTAACAGTTAGGACTACAGAGGTGCATGCTGCCACAGCTGGCTAACTTTTCTGGGTTTTGTAGAGATGGGGTCTCACTACGTTGCTTAGGCTGGTTTCAAACCACTGCACTCAAGCAATCCTCCCACCTCGGCCTCCGAAAGCGAGAGGTGGGATTCAGGTGTGAGCCACTGCATTCTGCCTTCCTGCAGTGTTTTAATGTGGGTGAAACCTCTTGCCTGTGTACCCAACACCTGGAAGCCATTCCTTAGCTGCTTTGTCCAGAGCTCCTCCGTCGGCCCCTTTCCTTCAGGGTCCACGGCCTGCTTGTGCCTCTGCTCTCTCTCGCCATGCCTGGTTCTCACGATGGCTCCACACTCGGTTCCCGGGAAACACTCGGGCTCTCTTGACAAACTCTGGGAGGGCTGCTCCCCCTGCAGCCGCCTTTCTGGGCTCTGTTGGCATAGCAGCCACCGGGCTTTGTCACCTTTCTTGGCCTCAGTGAGATGTCTGCCCCCACTCCTGCCACCCTGTGTTCCCAAGGCTACTGTTGTGACCCATCCCCTCATCTCTCTCCCTTTGGGGGCCGGCGAGTGGGACTCTCCCAGTAACCCTCTGCCCCCAACTCCTCCCAACCCCCACCCTTCACTCGAACTTGAGATGAGTTTGAGAGTTGGACCACTCCTTCCTCCCCCCACTTTCTTCAAGTCCTGCCTGGTGGCCTCACACCTTACTTTGGATGGTGGCATCTCTTGTCTTCTGACAAGAGGTCTGAGTGAAACGTGATTTGAGTCTTGCAACCAAGGCTCACTCTGTGCCAGGCCCCGCGCCCATCTCTCTAGTACGGGGTCTATGTGCATTTTCTCCTTAATCCTCAAATCACCTCTTGGAGACAGGTACTGATCTTACAGCCGTTTCACATATGAGGAGGCGGAGGCCGAGAGGATTTGACAGCTTGCCTGGATAAACCAGCCACAAAGCAAGGGAGCTCAGATTCGAATCAGGTGTGTCTGACTCAAGTTTAACATGGATTACTGCAATTGCTAAGATTTTTATCTGTCAGTTTTTTATTTGTCCAGAAAAGCCCTGAAAACAGAACTTTAAAATATTAACTAAAAGGCCTCCTATGGCCTACAGAAGGTGCCAAAAAAAGGTACACACATTTTAAGCAAAGAAAAAACTGTATTAAAATGGTAATACTCAATATACTGATAGTAAAAGATGAACACAAGGCACTTTTGAGCACCTCTTATAATTGCATATTGTTCAGAATGGTGCCTCTTTGTGGACAGTGGGAAATAAGGTTCTGGGTATCTCCATAATCTCATCACCTATTATGGGGCAGAGACTGCTAATGGCTCACGGAAACTTTTTCCTCCATTTCTCTCTGGGCACACCACTGAACTATTTCCTATGTCCCCTTGCCATTAGGAGTGACCCATGTGACAGAATCCTACCCAATAAAATGAGACCAGAAGGAGCAAATACCATCACCCGGCCTACCCACCCCTATGTTGTTTTCCAGGCTTTCCACCTTGGGAAGGCTTGATCTCAACACTTAAGTCTGTTTTTAAAATCACTTGACTTTCATTTGAAGAGTTAAGGAACTTTTTCCACTTGAAAAGTTGCAGATGGCAGAGCTTTCATGAGCCTGGCCCTCTTTTTTAATGACTAGACGGAGGAGGGCTATTCCTCTATCCAGAATTAATATGTGAGCACGGAGTAAACATCTGTCATGGTAGAGCCATTACACATTTTGGGTCTCTGCCATAGCAGTTAGCGTATTCTAATGAAGGCATGCTGTGGGTGGCGGTGTCGACACACACGTAGGTGTGCGCGGCTTATAGGCCAGATGGAGGAAAGTGCTCCGTAAAATCCAGCCATGGTCTGCTGATGCTACTACTGATTTCCTAGAAAAATAAATGTTTTTCAAATGTTATTCAAAAATAAATGTTGATTCAAGTTTTTTGAATAGCTTTCAGATATTTACTGCTAGCAAAGGGTCAATTAGCTAGCTGTAGCTTGGGAGGTATCCTGTGGGCAGTTTAGAGAGGCCATAAAAAATATGATCCACATATTATCTTGACCACATCAGGAAAATAGTCCCCATTAGCAAACTCCCTAAGTCCCATTCTTATTTCTCATGTACACTCAGAAAGTTTACTAAAACCTCCAGGAGGTCTGGGGGAAGGAAGCCATCAGTCTTGGTCCTGTGAACAGGCCCGTCGCTGCTCTCTCCTTGCCTAAGTATTCAACATTTCATTTTAGTTCTGGCCATTCTAACCAAGTCCTGGGGAAATGTGACATCTGAGAAGCTAGATACTTAAACAAACAGTGTAGCTTTTAAAATAAGGTAAATTAATTTATACAAATGCTTTCTCTCTGAGGAAGACAAGCCGGGATTCTAAATTCTTCCCAAGGGCACCATGATTTATATCTCGTTCATGGTGTGGATTTGATGGAGTCTCTGCACCTGTCTGACACAGGGGTTGGCAGGGCTGAGGTGCGTGTGGTGGAGGGTGTGGGGTAGGAAGAGCTGATATTGAGGAAGGAGGTACTGGGAAGAGCCCTCTCTGTCAGTGCGATGGTAAAATGTTATACTTGCACATAGTGGAGACTTCAGATACATTTACTGGAAGAACAACTTCTTCTTTTTTTTTTTTTTTTTTATTAAATCATAGCTGTGTACATTAATGCAATCATGGGGCACCATGTACTGGTTTCATACAATTTGAAATATTTTCATCAAACTGGTTAACATAGCCTTCCTTGCATTTTCTTAGTTACTGTGTTAAAACATTTATATTTTAAATTTAGTAAGTTTCACATGTGCCCTTGTAAGATGCACCGTAGGTGTGGTCCCACCAATCACTCTCCCTCCACCCATCCTCCCCCAACTTCTTCTTCTTCTTCTTTTTTTTTTTTTTTGTGGTTTTTGGCTGGGGCTGGGCTTGATCCCGCCACCTCCACCATATGGGGGCCAGCACTCTACTCCTTTGAGCCACAGGTGCTGCCCCAACTTTTTTTTATTTTTATTTTTTACTTCAGGTTAATGTGAGGGAACAAACAACCAAATCATTATATTTGAATTTGCTATGTAGAATCCCTCCTGTAGCTATGTCATGCACCCCATTCAGTGGGAGCACCTGAAACTCTCCTTCCCTCACCCCCCCCCCCCCGTCCCCAAATTGAATTGAAATGAGTTTTTCTCCTAAGTGCATGTGAATTAGATTGGCTACTGGCTTTGTATTAGTACTGAGTATATTCGATATTTGCTTTTCTGTTCTTATGATACTTTACTGAGAAGAATGTGTTTTAACTCCATCCAGGTTAATACAAAAGATGTAAAGCCATCATCTTTTTTATGGCTGAGTAGTATTCCATGGTGTGCACATACCACAGCTTGTTAATCCATTCCTGGGTTGGGCATTTAGGTTGTTTCCACATTTTGGCAATTATAAATTGAGCTGTGATAAATAATCTAGTGCAAATATCCTTATGATAAAATGATTTTTTTTTTCCTTCTGAGTAGATGCCTAGTAATGGGATTGCCAGCCTAAATAGGAGATCTCATTTGAGTTCTTTGAAAATTCTTCATACTTTCTTCTTGTCTCAATGTGTCAAAATCTTTGGTCATTTGGTCTTTGAATTCGTTAAATTCTTGAGATATCTTTTGGGTTACTGCTTGAAATTCTAATTTGATCTTATTTGCTATCCAGATTCTGAATTCGATTTCTGATATCTCAGCTATTTGTGCATGGGATCTTGTGCTGTGTCTGTCCCATTGATCCTTGGGGGAGTTGATCTACTGTGATTATTCACATTGCCAGAGTTTTTCTGTTGATTTCGCCTCATGATTGTTTTTCACTATTGCCTCTGGCTGTCCTCAGAGTTGGGGACGTGTCTCTCCAAGATTAGACCCCAGCGGGATCACTCTATTGTTGCTGGATCTTTGTAGGGAGTGACCCTGTATAGTTCCTCCGGGGCTGCCCCAGCGGGGAGGTTTGGTTGTGGAAGCAGTTCTGGATCCAGCAACAGGGCGGGAGGTGGTGCGCATGGTTCTGGGAGTGCCTGGTGCCCAGTGAGTTTGGCACAGAGACCCCAAGACTCCCGCAGTCTCTGGCCAAGAGAAGGGCTCTGCACAGAGTCAGGGAGGGCTCCAGAGGGCACATGGCTACCAGAGTCCCTGACCAGGCAAGCAGGCCGGTGTGGAGGCAGGGAGGTTAAAAGAGGGAGGATGCAGGGTTGTGTGGCTCCCGCAGTTTCTAGTCAGGGCATGCAGAGGCCCAGTGGGCGCAGGTCAGGGGTCGGGGGTTGCAGCGCAGCTGTTATGGAGGTCCGGACGTCACCAAGGCCAGGAGTTTGAGGTTGCTATGAGCTGTGATGCCATGGCACTCTACCCAAGGCAACAGCCTGAGGTTCCAGTGTGCCAAAACTGGTCTCACTCTGCCCCTGAGGGTTAAAGCTGTAAGGCAGCTCAGTCCCCGCTTTTAGGCTGCACAGTCACTAGGTTACTAGCTCCCACCCCATCCTTGCTCTGCAACCCTGAGGGTAGAGCTTGCTGGGGCAGTTCTCTCACAATGGCTCCCTGAGGCCCACAGCCAAACACTATTAGCCCCATCTGGCTCAGCGCCTCAGTCTGGGGCCCTAGATAATGCCCAAAGTTCTCCACACTCCTGCTCAAGCTCTCTCCAAGGCAGTTCAATTGAGTGCCAAGTCCAAAGGTAAGGCCTTTCCGGTTTGCAATCTCACTGCTGCTTGTCCTTACGGCTGCCAGCAGGATTAGGTCGATGGAACACACGCAACCACTTGCCAGTTTTCCAATGTTTTTGTCCTCCTCTTGGAGTCCAGAAGTCCCTTGCTGACTCTCTGTATCCTCAAAGGGATGATTATAGGTAGATCCCACCAGCCAGAGATGCCTGGAGTCTTATCTCCCCAGACTCACTGTGCCCATTTGCAGGGAAGCTGTTACTCGGCCACCATCTTGCTCCACCCCCCCGGAGGAACAACTTCTGATGAGAGGCTTGGTGGCAGGGGGGTGGGATGAGTGCTATGCCAGCTGACTCTGCTGTTCCCTATTCATGTGATTTGGGTGTATTACTTACCTCCTCAACAATTCTGTTGGCCCATCTGCAAAATGATGAGCTGTTCTCATCACTGAGGACTAAACAGTTAGTAGATGTAAATAAAGCCACCTTGATAGTGGCTGGCAGTTAGGGAGCATTATGTAAGTGTTGCTATTTGTTCTTATGAAGCAATATTGACAGTACCTTTTCTGAACCTATCTTGGAAGACATGTGACATGTTTTTTGGGTTGCATTTATTCACCAGCTCTGCTGGAGAAAAAGGGCAGACATGTCTTTTTACAAGAGAATTCTCTCTTATCACTCAGCTTGTGAGCAATGTGAAGAAGAGAAATTCAAGAAAGAGGGGGAGACTATTATCTTCTGACACTAAGGAAAGACTAAATGGGAAGATGCATTTTACAAGGCAAAATGAAGAAAATCAACAAGGGATCGCATAGTTGGTGGCAGAGAGAGTGAGACAGGTGGAAGGGGAGAAACCATTTTCTACTGGGGCTTCATCCTGGAGATTGCTTTAAGAAGTGTCACGCTCAAAACAATTATAAACAAAAATAGACAAAAACACTTTAATTATTTTATGTAACCTAAGATGGATAATGAAATCATCAGGTGAGTTCATATTTGTGTTTAATTACAAGTAACCCACCAACCTCTTTCCTCCCAAGATAAATAAGAGCTGGGGAGTATGTGGGTAGCAGAAAAATTGGACTGGATTTAATATCCCCCTTCAACACTGACTTTTAGGATGTTGACGTGATTCTCAATGTCTTTCTCTTAATAAACTGAGAAGAAAAGGAGTATAGAGCAGTTATAACTTATTGAGATGATACCTGTATGTCCAAGCAGTGTTTGGTGTCTAAATATCTTTATGCTTTAAAAAAATTAGCATATGTAGTCGCGTATTTGTTCAGTAAGCCTACTTGCCAAATACCATGCTAGGTCCTAGGAATACTGAGCTAATATCAGAAGCAAAACCTGTTCCCTCATTCCTTCTGAGATTTTGTAATCTAAACTCTGTTATATAAAAGCCATTTTTTTCCAGCCCCATAAGTTTTCTGAAACCATTTTGACTTTCTATTTTAAATCATTAAACTTTTATAAGCTGGCCCTTTCTTTCAGGATCTTCTCGAACATTCTTTGGCCTACTCACTACATACTGGGCCCAGTTCCCAGTAATAAGCAATCAGCTGACATTCGGTATATTTGTCTAAGAATAATTCTACTTTTAAAGAAAAGATTAGACTTTTAGATCAGTGACATTTGAAAAAGACTACTTCTAATTCGAAGTGTGTTATACTGTGTCCCTTTCCCTTTTTCTCATAGAAAGTGACAAACAGAAAACATTTTGACATGGTAGATGAGCAGCGATGGTGGGAACCTTTGGCCTAGACTGTGGATGCTGAGGCTACCAGTCTTGGGGAGGCCACTACAGCAACTGGCCCTACTGGACACCAGGCTGTCACTCTCTCCCACGTCCTTGGCAGATGACCCCAGTGCCAGATGCACACTTCCTCTCTGAGCCTGAATACTGCCTCAGAGGCCTTTTCCACACAGAGAACTAAGTGGTGTGTCATTTGAGATGAAACTTATTTTCCACGACAACTCTGTAGGAGGCCACGATTCTGTAGGAGGCCGCAGGGAGCAGTCAGGTACACGTGCACTTGTGACGCTCTGTGTGAGTGCCTAAGTTTAAAGTATCAAAACACCATGAACTGGGTGGTTTAAAACAATGGAAATGTATTCTCTCACAGTTCCACAGGTCACAAGTCCAAAGTCAAAGTGTTGGGAGGGTCATGGTGCCTCTGAAGGCTCTGGATGAGGATGCTTCCTCTCTCTTCCAGCTCCTGGTGGTGGCTGCAAACCTCGGCTTATAGCATATTGCTGTGGGCTCTGCGTTTGTCATTTGTGACATTCTCCATGTTGCTTCACATCGTCTCCCTCCCTGTGTGTCTGTGCTTGTGTCTCTTTTCTGCTTGCAAGGACCCTAGTCATGTTGGGTTAAGGGGCTTCCCTAGTCCAGAGTAGCCACCCTAACTAATGACATCTGTAGTGATGACATCACATTCTGAGGCTCCATAAATTAGGAAAGGCGTCTACTCAACCCAGTACAGGCTTTTCGCCATCGTCACACAGCTGGTTCATCCCAGCAGGAGTTGCTGCCTTGGTGCTGGAGGAGCAGAAAGGGAGCTGGTGGGGGTGAGGAGCAGAGCAGTGGGGGAAATGTGGCTCATGGCGCGGGAAGGCCCCAGAGACACTCCGCCAGCAAAGGGCAGCAGTGGATAAACAGGGCACCTGGAGTACACACTGGGGATGGTGGGCGACCTGGAAATGAGGAAGAAGGACACAGTTCACCCCCGCACAGCTTGGCTCAAGACTGCAACCGACCAGGGAGTGCATCCAGGGACCAAACAACCGTGAGTGGTGGCCTGGCTTCGCCTCCCAGGTGTGGGTGCTGGCTGCTTCCTGGTGCCACCCTGCTGATTTTAAAGGACAAATAAAGGATGCAGCACAATAGGCAAATTAGATTCCTGCCCTGTTTCCCAGAAAGACTCCCCATTTCTTGGCTCATAGAACGGGGGATATACTAGCATTTTTATGTTCTGCAGTGATGGCTGAGATTACGACTGCAGTTCCTCTGTCACTGTGGTGACAGTCTGGGAAGCACTTTGAAGCTCATCTTCATTTATTATGTGCTGCCACACTTCTGAGTTTTTCAGCAGAAAACCTCATTTCTGAGTTCACCAAAACTCAGATCGCCAAAGGGCATCTGTGGAATATTTTGTAATTTTCCGTCTGTGGGCCGGGCAGTTGGGGCAGAGGAGGTTAAGGCCATTTATTAGTAATTCCACAAAAGGGAGCTTTGCTGTCTAGCGGAAGGGAGCACACTGCATGCTTGCGTTTGGGTCCTTCCCTACCTAGGCTGTGACATTGCTGCTGTACCACGACATATGCTGTAATCACTTAGTCTGTTTTCTAAGGAGTGTGCTTGCAATGTATGTCAGTAGATTTTTCCTTATCTTAAATGTGAAAATTAGAAAGAAAAGCCATCCTCCACTTTTTCAACAGATTATAATTCTTGGGATGAACATAATTCTCCACCCAAGTTTCTGACACATCACACTCTTAACTTGTTTTCTTGTTTAAATGAAGTAACTTTTTTTTTTTTTTTTTTTTTGGTGGTGGTATGTAGACTTACTGTATCTGATTGCCTTATTATTCCATAATCTAGGTGTTTGTCTCTGTCCAGATAGATCTCCCCCTTTTACACTTAAAAAAGTTAGCAAATTGCTTTGCCAGTTCCAATTGTACAGTGAGATTCATGCTGTGCGTAGTGCATTTCTATAGCAGTGGACGAATCGGAGAAAGTACTCAAGGGGAGCTGCGCTGAGTCTGTGGATTTTGTGGCACAAGGCCACAGAGGAGAGAGTAGTTGTGAGTGGGAACGTATGAAAGAAGTCTGAGAGAGAGGGAAGAGTTTGGGGAGTGCGGTTGTGGCCCTAAGAGTGTCCCCAGATGCTCTGACACAGAGATCCTCGACCGCAGCTGCACAGTGGAACCACTCAGGAACTTTGCATTCAGTAATACCAATGTGACTTGGTCCCCAGGGACTTGGACTAAGTGGGTCTGGGGTGGGCCTTGAACCAGATTGGTGTCTCATGTGACAGGGAACATGGAACCAAACATCTAGCTGATGCCATACATAAAGACTGATTTTAGAGGATCTCTGTTCTCAAAGCAGGGAAGGTGAAAGGAAATATGCCTTTATTAACACAAACAAGGCTTGGCTACTCTGAATTTGGAACTAGGCTACAATCTGTGAGGGGTGAGTGTGTGTTCCTCTGAAGCTGACCATCCCCTAAGGCTCTCTCATGGTGACTTCAGGCTCTACCAAGCCAAGCTAGAATGGAAGGAAGGGGAGTGTGGTGTGCCCAGAATCCCAAGATCCTGCCTCAAGCACACTGTCCTGCCCTAAGGATCTTTCCCTAGAACGGAGAGGGAGCAGAACATTAAAGTGAGATTTTAGGCCAGGCCTAGTGGCTCACACTGTAATCCCAGTGCTTTGGGAGGCTAAGGTGGGAGGAAGTCTTGGAGCCAGAGCTTCAAGACTAGATTGGGCAATAGCAAAACCTCGTCTTTACAAAAATTAGAAAAATTACCCAGGCATGTCAGGCACCTGTCATCCCAGATACTTGGGAGGCTGAGGAGGGAGGATCACTTGAGCTCTGGAGTTTGAGGTTGCTGTGAGTTATGATGGTGTCACTGCATTGTAGCCCAGGCAATGGAGTGAGATCCTCTCTCAAACAAACAAACAAATAAACAAAAAACCGAATATAATTTTACACATGACAAGGCCAGTAGATAAAAAATAAGGTCCCAGCTCCACTACCATGAAACCTCAGGGAGGAAGCCTCTAGTAACCTGGCTTCCTTATCTTCCAATTAAATATAACAGTCAACCTTTCTGGTAGAGTATCTCATAGCATTGTAGGAAAATTTAATGAGATACTATTTATAATAAAGTGGCTGGCACATAGTAGGTGTCAATGATGAGTAGCTTTTGGTATAATTAGACTCAAACTATTATTAATCCGGTCATCTGCTCACTAGCTCAGGGCTTGTCTACCCTGGACATGGGTCGATTTCCCTGTAGTGGACACACACAAACATGTTTAAGTCTAGAATCTCCTTAGAGTCTAATCATGAAGCAGTGAAGTCACTTCTCCCATTTCTCCTTGGAAATGGCTAAGAAGGACCCCTTAGACTTCCAGATAATTGATGCTGGGAATATCAGACCCTTCATGGACACCCACCCTCCGTCCACTAGGATGGAGGCCACTGTAGCATCTTAACAGGTTGCAATGATCCCAATAGTCATGAGACCCAGATAAAACAGAAGTGCTGATTTTAAAAGATGCTGAAGCCATCCTCTGCAGGACATGGAAGGCAAACAGTGTGAAACCACGTGGCCTCAGTTGAAAGGTTCACATGTCTCTGGGTCACTAGGATCAGCTCTATTATTCTGAAATATTTCCAGAAGAGGAAATTAAAACCAGTGTCTCCTTCCTTTAGGCTGGAGGGCAATGTGCAATTATTATTGCTGTTATTATGGTTATTAAAGTTTATAAGCCATCCATAATTACAGAATGAACCCCTCGGCACAGTGCTTTTCAGAGCGTGGTTCCTGAACTGGTGCCAGTTGGTGAACTGTTTGTTGCTGGCCCCTGGAGAGTTAGGCACAGAAATGGAGAGTAGATATTTAGAAAGTTTTGGAGGAATTAGACTCTGTCGTGAAACCAGTGGTATAGACTGGTTTAGACCAGCCAGAGTGACGTCAGACTCACAAGGTGTGTCACTGGAGGCACAGGGCACACACTGAATTGTGTACTCGAGGACCACACTTGCTCCACAGTGAACTAGGGGAAAATAAACGTGGTCCTTCTCCACAGAATCATTCAGAATCATTTCTACTTTTATAGCTGTGAAGACAATCACTGCGGGAGATTAAGACCTGCTGATGGCACACCCAAGGAAGAGTTGGAATTATAAGGTGAATTTATGCTTTATTCCTTAGCCACTGTCTCATAACAGTGGCTCAAATCAATAAGGTATTCAAAAGCTAAACCCAAATACTGAAGGGAAAAGTGATGAGAGAGTTCATTTGTATGTAGGATCTTGGAAGATCTGGGTGACAGCTGTCTCTTTGTTTACCATGGAAACATAGTAAAACCCTCAGGAGAGGGTAGAAGAGTAATTTAAAATAACAACCACCACCAGATTGGATCTATACTGGAGAAGAGATGAAAGAGACCTGTAGTTCTGTGTATTTGTACTGGAGAATCAAGAAAAGGTTTGTGTACAGCCAGATGTGGAGATAGTGGCAATCGTTCATTAATTGGGGAAACATTTCCCATGTGCTAAAAAATGTTCTTGGTCCTGAGAATACAAACTCCAATTAGCTGCATCATCCTCTTCAGGAGTTTGCAATCTGGAGGGAGAGACGGATGACCCAACAGACTCCTTCTGTCCATAATGAGACACCACTGTCTGTCTCATTCTGTTTTAGGAAGTGGGGATTCCAAAGTGAGCAGTAAAGTCTCAGTCCTCCTGCTGGTGTGGAGGGTGAGGCCATAAACAAACACACACATTGCTTCCAAGTAGGGTGAGAATGAGAAAGGGAAATCAGGAGGCAAGAGCACAGAGGGTCAGGGTGCACCTCGAAGGCCTGTCTGAGCAGAGACCAGACTGCACAGGGAAGAGCCAGGGTTGGTGGCATTGAGCAAGCAGGAGACTGACAGATGGCTGAGACCAAGGAGGGCAGGAACAGCATCATCTAGGGGATGAGAAGCACGCTCAGCCTGGGAAGAAGATGGGTGTCTGAGTCTGTTTGTGCTGCTATAGCGAAATACATATACTGGGTAACTTATAAAGAACAGGCATTAATTTCCTCACAGTTCCAGAGGCTAAGAAGTCCAAGATCAAGGTGGCAGCATTTGGTGTCTTGTGAGGGCCTTCTTTTTCTTTTTTTTGGAGACAGTCTCACTATGTCCGCCCTTGGTAGAGTGCCATGGTGTCACAGCTCACAGCAACCTCAAACTTGGGATCAAGTGATTCTCTTGCCTCAGCCTCCCAAGTAGCTGGGACTACAGGCGCCTGCCACAATGCCTGGCTGCTTTTGTTGTTGTTGTTGTTGTCATTGTTGTTTAGCAGGCCCAGGCTGGGTTTGAATCTGCCACCAGCCCATGTATGTGGCTGACACCCTGAGCACTTGAGCTGTGAGAGCCGAGCTGTGCCCTCACATAGCAGAGGGATGGAAGGACAAAAGAGGGGAGGCGGCTCCCTCACATCTCTTTTCTAACGGTGCTAATGCACGCAGGAGGGCTCACCTCACTGTTACTCTCCTCCTAAACGCCCCACCTCTTAATACCATCACACTGGCAATTGAGTTTTAAGATATGAATTTGCGGGACACACTTAGACCACAGCAGTGGTGACTTCAGTTTGGGCTGCTTTAAATTTGAGGTGACTGCAAGACATCCAGGTGGAGGTGCCAACTGAGTGACAGTTAGACGTAAATGTTTACTGGGACTTGTCGATGGCTGCAGTAATTGAATTTGCTACACAGACAGCTGGAGTAGGATCCGCATGGAAATGTTTCCCCACTGTTTTCTTCCCATCCCTGAAATTGGGATGTGGTTGTGGCCATATTCCCTGTGGGACAATGTTGGGGTTGGAACAGTGGAGCTTATGATTCTTTCCCAGATAACAGCAGGCACTGTCCCAGGTGCTTTATTCCCAGGAGTTCACTCAACGCTCAGAACAACCTGCCGGATGAACACTACTGATCATTTTGTAGATGGAGGAACACAAGCAGACCAAGATTAGGTAACTTGCCATGGTCACCCAGTGCCTAATTGGCAGAGGTTGGATTCAGTCCCTGCAGGTGACATGCAGATTTGGACTGGTGACCGCCACGATATACTTGTCCTGGGCTGGAGGCTCCTCAGTCTCTACCTTCCTATCCTTCCCCTCCTGCAGTCTACCATTTCCTGAGGGAGACTGGAGGCCTGGCCACGGTGTATCCTAATGTCCAGAATATTCTTTTTCTTTAATTCTTTTGTAGCACCTCCAGGAGGATTGCATGCATGCCCTGTGTTGACCATTTGGGGTCAAAGTTGTTCATCAGAACACTTAATAACTTAAAAATGGTGGAAAGAGAATGCCAGGGGTCAGTAACCAGACTGGAGTGTGGCATAAGACCATGGAGAGAGCCAGGGTCAGTGCTCGTAGGCACACTGTGGCTGCCAGCAGCCGTTTGCACAGTGGGCTTTTTGCAAAAGTGGGTTGCAAATATTTTAGTTAGTGTTTAGGGAAATCAATGTAGTATGTTGTAACCAGGGCTCATTAGACATAATGAAACAAAATAACTAGAATAGGAAGTGTCAGAGTGTCTCATGTGATATAGGCTAAGCGTGTGTAGATATACAGGGTGGACATAAAGTTTCTGTGCAATTTAAATTAGTTAATTGCACAGGAACTTTATGTCCACCCTGTATATTTGGGTCATGACATAGCTTGTATTTCTTATTGTGGTTTGTAGCAAAAAAAAGTTTTTTATAAAGCATTTGAAAAACATTAGCCTTCATCATACTTTACTGTGCTGAGCACACATGGCCAAAACAAAACAAAACAAAAGTTCATTGTAATGTTTTGCTGTCTAGTGAATTGCTGTAGATGTGTACTGGTGTAGTTTAAATATAGAGGTGTTTGTGCAGTGCACTGGTGCCAATTGCCTTATGGAGCAGATCTGACAGCTTGGACTGGAGATCTGCTCCAGGCCTTCATCCGGAGAGTCTGTGTTAGGTGGGTGGTAGTCAAGGCTGCAGGAAGTGGCAGCTTAGGCAAAATCACCTGGGGAGCCGTGAATGAGCCGTGGGTAGAAACTGGGAACCACCTACCTTAGCACAGGATGTAGGAAAAGGAGCACAGGAAAACTACTGTGATGCAAAAGACAAGAGGTGGGATGAGACCCAGGAGGGTGTTGGCATCCAGAGTCAAGAGAGGAGAGAGTAGGGCAGCGCCTGTGGCTCAAAGGGGTAGGGCGCTGGCCCCATATGCAGGAGGTGGTGGGTTCAAACCCAGCCCCGGCCAAAAACTGAAAAAAAAAAAAAAAAGGAGAGAGTTGAAAAGCAAGGAGAGGTTCAAGGTTGTCAAGGTGGTAGGAGGTCATTTAGATAAGAGCTGAAAGGTGCATATCGACTTGAGCAATGGGAATTGGCTGGTGACTTCTGGTGACTTCGGTGAGGATGCTTTCACTCCAGGGTGGCAGCCGAACTGCAGAGGGGAGAGCAGAGTGACAAAAGGGGAAGATACAGTGTTGTGGGGCTGAGGTCGGGTGCAGGCTCATGCCTGTAATCCTAATACTCCAGAAGGCCAAGGCGAGTGGATCCCTTGAGCTCAGGAGTTTGAGACCAGCCTGAGCAAGAGCAAGACCCGATCTCTACTAAAAACAGAAAAGCCAGGCATTGTGGCTGATGCCCTTAGTCCCAGCTACATGGGACGCTGAGGCAAAAGGATCGTGTGAGCCCAGGAGTTAGAGGTTGCTGTGATGATGTATGGAGCTCTACCCAGTTGCTGTACAGGTTGCTGTACGATGCCATGGAACTCTATCCAGAGCAACAGAGTGAGACTCTCTCAAAAACAAAACAAAACAAAACAAAACAAAACAAAACAAAAACATTTGGCTGTGAAAAGCAGGAGGACAAGAATCCATTGCTAGAAGGGAGGATAACTTGATTTGCTAGGAACAAATTGGAACCTAGTTTTACAAAAAGAGAAAAAATATTTCACAAATTAAGTTTACTATAATGGACCAAGGATATTTAATCTTTGTTAAAGGGGTTGAGACGAACCTCTGGATTTCCCTCTTACCTATCATTGTGTTTGAACAGTAAGGTATGGATTTCTGTGATTGCTGAGATAAAATTTTAGACATGTGACAATGATGGCTGTTTTGTACTGGTGGTGTATGCAAGTAATGGCAACATTTATTTTGGAATTATGATTCCAAATTGTGGAGCCTGATACCAAGGTTCAGAATTACGAAGGGAAAAAATAAAGAGGATGAAACAGTAGCCAAAAGAAAAACTACATTGACCTACTGTGAACAGCATGCTGCATGTTGTGCTGTAAAGAACAATGAAAAAGCTGTGTGTAACTGATAGAATCCCAAAGGACAGCTTCAATTTTTTTTTTTTTACATTTATGATGAAAACCAGACTTATACTTACTTTGATTTGTCTTTGTGCTTTATCAAATCTTGGAAAGAGTTGGATATAGACCCCATAGCACTGGCATTTATAACTCAAGGTAAGAATACCGTGTTCAGGTTTGTGGGTCTCAGGGCTGTGGGGCTGTAATTACAACATTCTCAGGTAGGTTACCAGATGTTGCATAATTATTGTGACATCCAGTCTTTCAGGAATAAGGAAATTTCCATCTAAGTGTAAACATTTGTATTTAATTGTTTCCCTTGGGGGCTGGTGAAGAAAGGCCTGAGACCCCCTAATTAAGTCTTCTTGTCTAACTACCTTGGGGCATGAAGATCATATTTAGAAATAAAGGACCTGTATAATTCCTTTAAAAAGCCTTTCCCTAAATCAGGGAACAAATTAGAAAAGCCCAAGTGAAGAAAGCACAGAGCTGTAAAGAAAAAAAAGGTACTGAGGACTGAAACTTCCTTGGGCTGCTTTCACAGCAGGGGGTAACTGACTTAAGGTAAAAGCTCATCCTTTGCATTCTAGAAAATTTAGAAAACTAAAACCTATTCGTTTTTGATTAATGAGAATTTAAAAACATTTGTCTAAACAGATTAGAGTGAGAGTTTGCCTTGAACAAATGTATATATTGGTCTTAATAGGTAAGGAATATCATTATTGGTTGTGCTAATTTTAAATGGTCACCTATGTAAAGTGACTGGCCTGGAAATAACTTCTTTATCCCAAATATTATGTCTTCAGTATTTGAAATCTGCAAAAGCAGAATTACTTTCTGTCAAGATTTGAACATCAGAGTTTTAAATATTCAAATCTGGAATGAAGTATTTGTGTTTGAGGGGGCAGCCCATGGGGTTCACGTTGAATATAAATTAAGTCCTGGGTGGAGCAAAGTGACTTTACAGAAACTCCTGACCTGAGTTCGGCTCCTACTTGAAGTCAAGGTGACTCATTTGAACATCTGAAGGCCAATGTACCCACAGAAAAAGACTGACCACTCACAATTTTTTTTTGTTTTACATGATGCTCAAAAACTCATGTCTTTTAGTACCTGTCATTGTTGAAGTTGTAAGCGAAAGCTGAGTTTTAAGCACAAAGGAAAAAAGCATCTCATGCAGTGAGGAAAAATTGATATAAGAATTTCTCAGAAAAATTGACATAAGAATTGACATAATGAATTGGGCAGTGCCTGTGGCTCAGTGGGTAGGGCGCCGGCCCCATATACCAAGGGTGGCAGGTTCAAACCCAGCCCTGGCCAAAACTGCAACAAAAAGTATCCGGGTGTTGTGGCGGGTGCCTGTAGTCCCAGCTACTTGGGAGGCTGAGGCAGGAAAATCACCTAAGCCTAGGAGTTGGAGGTTGCTGTGAGAAGTGATGCCATGGCACTCTACCCAGGGTGATAAAGTGAGACTCTGTCTCAAAAAAAAAAAAAAAAAAAACTTAATGAATTTTTACAAATTCTTTGAAGTTATTCCTGAATGACCAGACTCTCTGAAGTCTCAAGAGCAAGGAGTTGGAATTTCCCACCCTTTGCCACGCTGCAGTTTCATAGGCACACTTTTCAAAATAATTGGTATCACCAGGTCCCAGCAGCAGAATGAGGTAGAGATTTTTTGTTGTTTCTCCTTTGTGAACATTCTAGCTATTTTTGTTTAGATTTAAACTCCCCTGGTTATCTCAGTAGGTTAAAGCTGGTGCTAGCTGAGTTGGCTAGGTGCCAGACGTCTGCAGGGAGACAAGCTCATTCTGTGTGGGGACATACTGTTGTTGTTCACCACCCTCCCTTCTCTTCCTCCCTGCAGACAAAGTTCCATTTGTTGAGGTGCTCACCCAGTTGGCTGTGTGTTAGGATTTAAAATGATCTGCCCTACCAGCAGATGGGGGTGGTGTTGACCAGGAGACTGGTCACCATTCTCTAGGCACCAGTCATGGTAATTCTGTCTTCCTTGCTCTGAAGGGTTTGGTGAAAAACTCACCTTGTAAAGGGCAGCTGGCCTCTTTTATGCCACAGAAGTTCTCTGTGGGAGATCAAGGGCAGCATCAGGCACCCTATTTCACATACCATCACCTTTCATGCCCTGACCTGTAATGAGCTGCAGCCTGGAACACTTGGGAAAATCCCTGCTCAGGCTGTGGCTGGAAAATCCCAGACTGAGGCAGCAAAGGTGACGCCCCTGCACAGGGCAGAGCTGGGCAGAGCTGGGCAGAGCTGGGCAGAGCTGGGCAGAGCTGGGAGAAAGGGGCTGGCTATTCTTTCATTCTCCCTGTCTTTAGACCTGTCAGTCTAGAACCTCAGGCAGAATCTTCCCTACCACTGAGAGTTCAGCGGAAATTGACTTGTTTTTTTATTTTACCAGGAGAAACTTCTGCCAGTAGCCTTTAGCGGCTAGTTCTTAAAGGTTCATTAAAGCTACTTACTGAATGTATTTGAACATCTTTGTAGTTTTTCTCAGTTGCCTAAACAGAAATTCATTGTTATGTACAACAGAGATATGTTAGTCTTCCTAATTTTACACACATATACACAGAGTTTTGTTTATAACTTCCCTCCCCACCTAATTGCCCTAGACTTATAATAAGCTCATTCATTTGTAACTCCATTTGGCTGCACGGTATTTTGAAAGCAGAGTTAGTCAGTGTGGTTGCTTTCTTGAACACAAAGAGGTTGTGTGGCAAAGGCATTGAGAGAAAGCTTGCTGTGCAGGGAATGCAAAACCAAAAACGTAAAACAAGCAAACCATCACAGAGTCTAAGGAAAATACCGCGTGGAGGTCCGCAGCCTCGTTGCTTGAAAGCTGTTCAAGCCTTCTGCCTTTTAGATATAAAGACATCTTAGTGCTTTGCCTGTGATTAAATAGATGCTTGGAAAGGATAGAAAAATTGGGCTGGAAATTATTTCCCTTGCACGGCGATCGTCTGATTGCACAAACATCGCCTCGTCAATTTTTCTCACAATCCGAGAGAGGAAGTGGCATCCATCGTGGCGTGAATAGGAATGTGTGTTTGCCGCCGCGAGGTGGGGCCAGGAGGGAGGAGACACTTCGCCTCCAGGAGACTGTGGGGCTGGGAACCTCCGCCAGGAATCTGCGGCTCGGTCCCTTTCCGCGTCCCCTTCGCAGCCCCTTCGCTTGGTGCGCTCAGGAACCCTGCGAGAAGCTCGATTCCAGGTCTCCCAAACAGGAGGCCACTGACACCCGAGCAGAGGACCATCTTCTGGGCACGCCAGTCCCTTCCAGTGGCTACACACAGGGGACCGCTGGTGTCTACGGGCACACACTCCCCGTCCTGCACGCCCCGGGTTCCCCCTGCTGCGGGCGCCACATCCCGCCCCCCAGGGCAGCACCGAGAGGGTCTTCAGCGGCGTCTTTAAGGCTGTGGTCCCCGCCCCTCCCTCTCCCCACCCTCCTCTCTCTCGCTGCGGCTCCTCCTGCTCGCCCGCTACCCTCCTCCCCAGAGCCCAGAGGCCGGGAGCCAGCGACGCGGGGAGCAGGTGCCGCCGAGCCCTTCGCATGCGGCTGCCGGCTCCGAGGTGGTAGCAGCGCCGGGAGCGGAGCGCTCCGCCCGCCCCTCCTCCGGGCCGCACTAGGGCTCCGGCGCGCGGGGACATGTCGGTGGTGACAGGCAGCAGCGAGGCGGGCGGTGGGGCTGGCAGTGGTGGCGCGCGGGTTTTCTTCCAGAGTCCCCGGGGCGGTGCCGACGGCAGTCCGGGCTCCAGCAGCGGGTCGGGCTCCTCCCGGGAGGACTCGGGGCCGGTGGCCACGGCGACCGCTGTCGGGCAGGTTCAGCAGCAGCAGCAGCAGCAGCGGCGCCACCAGCAGGGAAAAGTGACGGTGAAATACGATCGCAAGGAGCTTCGGAAGCGGCTGGTGCTGGAGGAGTGGATCGTGGAGCAGCTGGGTCAGCTGTACGGCTGCGAGGTACCTGGGCGCGGGGCCGGGAGGGTCGGGGACTTTCCTCGCCTCCCATTGCGGGCTCAGGGACTCTCCCTGGCTTCAGCTTCCGAGGGCACACAGCCTGGACTCCCGGGGACCAAGCGCCACGAGCGAGGCGCCGCGCGATCTCTCTTCCCTCGGTGCCCGCTGGCTCTGGGGCGCAGCAGTTGGGACGGCCCTGCCCAGGTTCAGCTGCGGGGTGCCAGGAGCTCCCGGCGCTTCCAGCCGCAGCTACACCAAGCGGGGCTCAACCCAGCGGGGCTCAACCCAGCTGTGCTTAAGCAGCGGCGGGAGAAACTGCAACCCAGGAGTAGGACAGAACGCGAAGCGGCTTAAGGAGAGGGGAGGTTCTAGGAATCTCAGAAGCTCCCTTGGTTCCTGAAATTTCCCTTTCCAGCCAGCCCCAGCGTTGTCCCCAGAATCTGTCCTTGTGTTACCAAAGCTGCACGCGTTAAGCCTTGTTGAAGCCGATTTCTTTTTTCCTCGCCAAGCTCAATCACTTTTGTTGTGAGCACAGACAACCTGGGGCAACTCGCCGGGTGCTTAGGTGGCAGGACGGTAGCCTGTGGGTGGCGTCTGAGGGGCTGGGGTCCGCGATCCTCCTACTTAGGGCCTCCCCTCTTCCCACGACTTGGTGACTTCCCACAGTTCAGGGGCTAAGGTTATACGCAAGTCGGAGGGATGTGTATACATGTGACGTAGGGAGAAATATTTAGAATAAGCTGTAACATAGACGTGGCCAAAAAAATGACAAAAGCCAAAATGATCTCCCCTGAGAGTCTTTCATATCGGTAATTAGTTTTAAATGAGGTATTCCATTTGTCTTAAGGGAGTGAGTTTGGAAAAGGGTGGAAGCACGAAAGGGTTAATAATTAAGGATGTGACTTGTAAGTTGAAGCCTGGTTTGTGTCTAAGCAATTGTCATGCTCTTCAGCAAAAATGAAAGCCAGATGAACTCACTGGCTTTACCACTGCTGGGGGGTACTCTGTGTTACACACATTTTACCATCTATTGTGAATACAGATTTTCTTTAACATCCTCATCCCACAAGGAAAACAGTGTTTTCATTGCTGACTACTGATGAACATTTATGCTGTAATGAAGCTTGACGGTCTGACTAATGGGCTTGTAAAAATATATTGTCTCTCCAAGCCTAGCTCCTATAAAAACCCAATTTAATTGCATAAATAAAAACTGGCAAAAATAGGAAGTGTTCCTGGCATTTTATAGGAAGTTGGCAAAATTTTCTAAAGAAACAATGTACCTGATTTAAATGGGATTACTGTTGGATGAATGAATGTGCTCCGTCTTGCCTCTGTAGAATCCAATTAATTCTCATTTATTTCAACTGGCCTTGAAGCTCCATTTTGGGTTTGGAGAAGATTTGAGTTAACAGAAAAGCTATTGCTGAAATTAACAATGCTGTACTATTGCTTATTTTAAGGGACCAACTAGACATAGTTTGGCTAATCAAGCGTTCTCTATCCATAATTTTTCAGAATAGTTGGGGACAGTGAAGGTCTGGCTGTTCACTGTATTGAATATGTAGGTTAGGTACCTACTTTAAAGGGCAAATATGACCTTGAATCTTTTCCTTATACTTTTCTTCTTGGGTTTTAGATCTTCAAACAGCTGGACATTTGAAAGAGGTTTTTGTGGTGAAATAATACAAGATGCTCTATCTGCTGGCTGCATGTCATTAAAATGTAGCCAGTATTTCTGTTCAAGTTGTTTGTTCAGTCATTTGAGGTTAAAGGAATATAAGTCATTGAGAAGGTTGCATGATTATTACGCTTGATGGTGGATCTCTATTTAATAAACATGTGGATTAATAGGAGCCAAAGAAAGGGTTGTGCCTTTCTATTTCTCCACTGGTAGGGTTCTATTTTTAGCTTTAGATTGTCTTGTCTGATAGCCTTTTTTTGTTGATAGCTTCAAGTATTTCAGCCTCTGGTTTGTGAATTAAGAGGCTCTACCCTGGGTGTAGCTCTGAATTTCATGCCTAAGACAAGTAGGAAATGCCCTTTTTACTTAAAATCAGTAATGTTTTCAACTGATGAGACCAAGAAATTGACAAAGAAAGCCAATTTGTCAGGCTTCATGCTTCAAACTGGCCAAAGGATTGAATTATCTGCTGAGCTGGGGTAGAGGAAGAACACATGTTTAATTTCAGAAGAACTTGTTCCAGGCAGGTTAGATGACTTGTCCTTTTCAGAATAGAAAATAATCTTTTGGAGTGGCATAAAGAAAAATGTTTAAAATTAAGAGAGGAATTGGAAAGAGCAAATAACATAGAATAACTTTCTGGCTATGGTTTCATTTAGAAGTGTGCAATGGTCAATTTTGTATGAACAATAATGTAATAGGCAACATTTGTAGAGTAATTATTATGGTCCAAGTGTAGGTACTTTGTATGGGCTAATTCACTTAGTCTTCACAACAATCCTGTAAAGAGGATGACCTTACTATCCTTGTTTTACAAGTAAATGAGGAAACACAGACTCAGATTCTGGAGACTCGGAGCCTTCCTCAATGTTGCATGGCTGGGGAGTGGGGTGGGTGTAGGCATATGAACCCAGGCTAGACTCGGTGTCCATTGTCTAACTGCCAGACCCGCCTGCAACTTGCAAAAGAACAAAAAGAGCCCATTGAGCCTATGTCCACATACTTACAAACTTATAAACTAAGCTAATAGGCATTCACATAAAATTTGTTCTCTCCACTGACATTGACAACTGTATCTTCATAATAACCTGAAAGGGTAGGTTTGGATTTTGAATTCAAAATTCAATGTCCCAGCGTATTGAGCTGGAATGCAGTTAGGAAAATCTGCCTTGGCCCAGGGTTCTGCCCTCTTGCTTCCCACCCCTGGTACAGTCTTGGCATATACTTGCCACCCCTTCACCATACCTGTGGTTCAGGCCAGTGGCAAAGTCCTCCCTGGGGAGAACAAATCTGGGAGGAGCATGTTCATGCCCTGGAAGCTGCTGGATATTTGATGATTCTTCTGGAGACCTAGAGGGACACTGGTTCTGGATGGGTGGGTCCAGTTGGTCCTAGGAAGTCGTCAGGAAGACAAGTTCTGGCTGGAGTAAGTTATGGCCCCTCTTACCTAGTCTAAGGGAGGCATTGTTAAACACCACAACATACAGCTTTTTGGATACACAGATGAATGTTTATACTAGATTCCAAGATGATTAGTTACAAGTTTGCAGTTCTTTTCCATTTCATCATTTCACAGGAAAGCTTGGGCAGGTAGTTACATTTTCAGGCAGGAATTTGGTTATAGTAGAACTCTTAGGCTAAATCTATATCCACATTTAAGATTTCTGTTTTAAGACATTTTCATATCTCTTCCAAACCCTAATGATTTTAAGAGTATTTAAAATCTGATGTCATACTTGCTTTGACAAGTATTACAAGATCGGTTACTAGGTAAATCATATCAATTCTTCTGATTTTGCCCAGCATCCAGATAACATCTGTACCTCCAGTTTTGCAATTTGATTTGCTTTGGAAATCAAAGTATGTTGTTAAGCTCAGATTATTGAAATGCCAGTAGCAGCCTAGCCATAAACAGACTTATATACCTATGATAATTGTGTGTTATCCTGACTGTCTACTTGGGAGGGCTTCCCCTTTGCGTCAGGTGTCTGCTTTATAAAAAATGGTTTCTGGTTTTATTACACCACTCAGTCTCCCTGACTCCTCATCATTCCTGCCCTAGGAAATGATGTTTCTGAGAATTGTCTTTTTTTCTCTGAACACTCTGCCTTTTGGAATTCAAGCGTTTTAGAAGGTGACACAGAAAGCAATACCCTTTACACTGCTGCTTGACACATGAGATACAGACACAGGAATTCACAAGGCACCAGATGTTAAGGAAAGACAGTATGAAAGTAAGCTAAAATATGACTTCTATAATGTTTAAATACAACATTCTCTTCTGTTTCATTTTCCCCAAACGCTGGTTGTGACCCTCTAAATTTACTTCATAATACATTTATGGGTTGTGACATGCAATGTAAAAAAGACTACGTTGGAAAGGTAAAGGCCTAAACCCTATGTACAGGCAGTCCCAGAGTTACAAACATCCAATTGATGCATGACTCAAACTTACAAAGAGAGGTTATTACAGGTAAGTGTTCCAACTTACATACAAATTCAACTTAAGAACAAACCCACCAAACCTATCTTATTCATAACCAGGGGACAGCCTATAATAGATTAAGTACTTAGTATATATTAGGAAAGGTCCACCCTATCCTAGTAACAACCCCTAAGACGCCTATTTTATGGTTATAAAAATTGAGGCAAATCAGATGAATCAAGAGGGTGCCCAGGGCTCTCAGCTGGGAGGTGTAATAGGGCAGTGGCCAGGAAGTCAGGCCCACCTTCCCCTCTGCACTGTATGGCTTCCTGAGGTGGGCAGAGCTGGGCACCCCTGTGAGCCACTATATCTTGCCTACTCCCCAATGTTCCTGTTGTACCTTTTAAATTGATTGGTACTGAATGAGGGGACACCTGCCAGTGAGCTTGTTTTTGTACTTGATGAGGCTTCTTGTTTTAAGTTCAAGTCCTTGTATTATATATAGTTTCTGCTGCACAACATCAAGTTAGCCCACTTTGCTGCTTTGTTAGTGCCCCCTCTGGAAAGTAGAAATTGCTGCTTAGAACTCAGTTTGTGCACGGTGGTTCACCCTGTAATCCAACAGTATGGGAGGCCAAGCTGGGTGGATTGCCTGAGCTCACAAGTTCAAAACCAGCTGAGCAAGAGCGAGACCCCATCTCTTAGAAAACAGCCGAGTGTTGTGGCAGACACTTGTAGTCCCAGATACTAAGACAAGAGAATCACTTGAGCCGAAGAGTTTGAGGTTCCTGTGAGCTGTGATGCCATGGCACTCTACTGAGGGCAACAAAATGAGATTTCATCTTAAAAAAAGAGAGAGAGAGAGAGAGAGAGAAAAAAGAACTGGGTTTGTGGATCATTTGGTGAATCTCTATTTGTTTTAGGTATTTGGGGAACAAGCTTTTAAACAAAATTGATTTTAAAAAAATCTCTATCAACTCAACCTGTAAAGTACTAAGGAATGAATTAAACATGTTAAAAGTTGATGGATAAAAGAATTCTAAGTTGCCGAAGTAAGAAAAGAAAACTACGTAATATATTTCCCTTCAGAAAGGTGGTTTGGGAAATTTGGTGGGGAACAGTACAGTAATTTAGGGTGCATGCTTTGAAGCTATTAATAGATGGACCTGAATTTACATTGCTGCCTGTTTATTCAGTGGGTGTATGAGATTAGGCAATTTTCTCACCCTCTCCAAGCTTCACTTTCTCTACATGTTTAAGGAAACTCATGACACCTTAGCAAGGCTGTTGTAAGGACTGAGTGGTAAGACTCCCAGAGTAGTACCTGGAACGTAATGTGGCCAGCAGTGTTATTGGAGCTATGCGTGTATAAGTGGCCACTAACTTGGTTATTCTGTATGATGTTGGCATGACAACACAGTATTCACATCTGCTTGGTGAAAGAATTCAGGGAATATTATGGATACCTTGGGCAGGGGTGTTGGTATGTGCTTGAACTTGAACATGGCAAATGTTCTCTAAATTTTTCTTCCTGTTCTTACATCTTTTCTCATTCTTAGGGTTTCAGTGGATTTCCACAGAAGCGTAGAGAAGTTAGACCTTAACCCTTTGAAGGCAAAAGCTATCTTAATTTTCATCAAAGAGTCTCTAGTTCTTCAACTTTTAAGCCTTTGTTTGAATGAATGAAAAAGAGTCAATTTTCAGAAAAATGTGTTACGAGTCGTTTCAGTATCAGAATTAGTTGTTGGTGTTTCTTTATCACAGGTGTGGCTAAGGGATCTTTATCATAGGTGTGGCTAAGGGAGGTCAATCTGTGGTTTTGCTGCCATAACCCACATCCTCATCATCTTGCTTCATTACCATTTTATGTCAGCACTGTTGAAAAACACACCTCCCTTCCTTGACTTACTTGCTCCAACAGGAACTGAAAGGTGGTAGTGATAACTGATTGATTTTCAGGTTTAGAATGAGGAAATTTTTTTTTTTTTTTTTTTTTTTGAGACGGAATCTCAAGCTGTCGCCTTGGGTAGAGTGCCCTGGTGTCTCAGCTCACAGCAACCTCAAACTCATGGGCTTAAGCGATTCTCTTGCCTCAGCCTCCCAAGTAGCTGGGACTACAGGCACCTGCCACAATGCCGGGCTATTTTTTGGTTGTAGTTATCATTGTTGTCTGGCAGGCCCGGGCTGGATTTGAACCCACTGGCTCTGGTGTATCGCTGGTGCCCTAGCCGCTGAGCTACAGGCAGGCACTGAGCCGAGGGATTTTTCTTTGAAAACATAATCTTCCCTAAGTCTCCCTTCCACTCTTATTCCTTTGCTCCTAATGTGCCCCAGCTGTCCTCATCCCTGGAGACGTGTGTTTGCTTCTGGCGCCTTCTGTTTTCCTCCCAGCCTCCAGACAACTGGGCTGCACAGGGCAAACCTCGCTTAGCCCACACTTCACAAAGAAGTCTTCTCTTTTTAGATGGAGGGAAGAATGAAGTTCGAACTGTTTCATTTGCTGTGTGCTCTGTGCTTTGTATTGTATCCCAGGCTTTATTTTGTGGTCTACCCTCTTGCTGTTTCCTGCACTGGGCTATTTCAAATCTTGACCTGTCTTTCCAAGGCACGGTTCTGGTATCTCTCCCCTGCTCACCCCGGTGACCTTGCAGCCTCCTCCTATTCACGCCAGTCCAGCCTCTTCCTTCCACTCCCTCCGCTGCTTCTTGGCTGTTTTTTCAGTTTCTCCCTTTCAGTTCAGCACAGTCTTTCTCCTTTGTTTAAAACCACCCAACAACCCCACCCCCACGCAAAAACTTCCCCTTCTCTATTCTGTATCCCCTCCACCCCCAGCTGCCACCTGTCCTCCTCTTCCTCTTACTATCTACCTTTCTAGATCCTTCTCCATCCGAGACACACACCCTGTCTCTGCATCACAGGGCCATGTCAGCGGCCGCTGCTGTCTCGGTCTTGTGGGCTTGTGTGTGTTTCCCTCTGCCTTGACCCCCACAGCAGGTGTTCCTCAGCCTTGTGTTCTGAAGACTTTGTCCCCTGGCCTTGGAGACTGTCCCATCTCATTGCGCTTCCATCCCAGTCTCCTTTCTGGGTTTTCTTTCTGGCTTGTTCTCTCTCCTGTTTATTTTGCTTCTGCTCCTTCTGGATGGTAGGGATATTCCTGTGGCTTTGGTCACTGTTCACATGCTGACAGGTCCTAAAAACATATTTTTAGCCCCGATCTTTTTTCTGAGTGCCAGACATATTCAGGGAGCTTTGAAATGGACAACTCCACTTAGGTGCCCCAGGGGAACCTCATGCTCAACTGTCTAAAAAGGAGTTTCTTTTTCTTCTTCTTTTCTTTCTTTCTTTCTTTCTTTCTTTCTTTCTTTCTTTCTTTCTTTCTTTCTTTCTTTTTTTTTTTTTTGAGACAGAGTCTTACTCTGTTCTCCTGGGTAGAGTGCTGTGGCGTCATAGTTCACAGCAACCTCAAACTCTTGGGCTCAAGTGATTCTCTTGCTGAGACTATAGGTGCCTACTACAATGTCTGGCTGGTTTTAGAGATGGAGCCTCTTGCTCAGGCTGGTCTTGAACTCCTGAGCTTAGGCAGTCCACCTGCCTTGGTTTCCCCAAGTGCTGGGATTACAGGCCTGAGCCACCGTGCCTGGCCCTGAAAATGAGTTTCTGGTCTTCCTCTGCAAACCTGCTGCTCTTCCTCAATTCCTTTGGTGCGTGGCAGGTGCTCTTGTCCTCAATTGTCCCAGCCATATGCGGCATCCTTATCTCTTGCCTCTTTCTTGCCTGTCACACCCAGTCGTCATGAAGTCTTGTTAATGCTTTCAGTCCTGGCATCTGAGCCTCCCTGTGCTGCCTTAGTTTGCCACCCTATAATTTCTCATTTGTATTGCAGCAATAGCCACGCTTGTCTAGTTTCTTTCAAATTACGATTCCTACTCCACACTTCTGAGTACTCTCTACTGCTCGCACTAATGTGCCTCTCAGCTGGGCAATGTAGGCATTTTTATTTCCTACAATCAATCCTCACAATAACTTGATAAACTGGGTATTATTATCTTCTTTTCTTTATTTTATAGAAAACAACAGGTCAGTAAGGTTGTTGCATGTCCTTGTCCAAGGTCACACTGATTCCGAGTCACTTAGCTATGATGCTACCATTGCTCTCCACAGCTACAATTATTAAGTTCTTCCTGCATGCTCCAGCCTTTGTGAGCTCTCATTTAATCCTTGTGGTGACTCCTCAAGGTAAGTTAGGAAACTGAGGTGCATAGAGAGAGTGCACGCCAAGGGCCTTCATTGTAAGCCACTTGGCTGGGTCATGGCCATGTCTTCAATTCCTGGGCTGAGATCTCCTCCTCCAGCTTTCCATGGTGCTATAGGCAGCCACATGATACTGCCAGGGAGTTTTCTAAAATCCACGTGGGACCTTGTTCCCCACAGCCAGCAGGACAAAGCACGGGCACTTAACTTGCAGCCAGGGCTCAAGAGTTTGCTCTGCCTGAGCCTCCAGGCTTGTCTCTGGCTGCCACCCCCAGCCTGCTTCTTCACTTATCAGCTGAGACCTTCCTGTGGATTAGCAGTAACCCTCTGCCAGAAGCACCTCTCCCCCTCCCCCACCTCCCCACCCGTCTACCTCTCAACCTGTTGCTCAGGCTGACACTTGGCGGTTTTTCCTCCAGGAAGCTTCTCTGATTTGTTTCTTGCTGTGAGTCTGGCTCGGGGGGCCTGGCTAGGCACTCTGTTCTGTAACCCCATCTCTTCTCCTTGCTGAGTCTTTGTGAAGGTGGACTTGTATGTCTTTGCAGCCCCCGCAACCCTCACACACCTGGCTGCACTTGTGTGTCACCACTATGGACTGAATGTCTGTCCTCCTAAAATTTCCATGTTGAAACCCTCATCCTCAGAGTGATGGTATTTGGAGGTAGGGCTTTGAGGAGGTCCTTAATGTTTGATTAGGTCATGAGTGTGGACCCCCTGATGGGATTAGTGCCCTTATAAGGGGCTGAGGGCCCACAGTTCTCCCATGTGAGGACAAAGCAAGAAACACAGCAAGAAGAGACCCACTTGTAAACAGGAAGAGGGTCCTTACCCTCTTCCCAACCATGATGGCACCCTGATCTCGGGCTTCAAGCCCCCAGAACTGGGAGGTAGGAGTGTTGGTTGTTTGAGCCACCTAGTGTGTGTTATTCTGGTACCTCAGACCCAGTCTGTCCTGTGTCTGACTGTTGAGTGAGAGCGAGAATCTGGGCGTTAAGAGCAGTGGCAGCATCTTCTAGTTTAGTGATGTGCATTTCAGAGGAATGTTCCCAGAATTAACTGCAGTAACATAATTTCTCTCTGCCTGTATTGAAAACCTACTTTCACTCTCAGCTTGAAGTTATGGTTCCCTTTCATGGTTATGAATTATAACTATGCACTCCTTTGAACTTGTGAACTAAAAGGAAATTGTCAGGGAATAAGGCACAGATTCATGGGTGATGAAAGTCTTCAAAGGAAGGAGTCACGAATTGCTACCATTCTTTTCTGTACATGTACGTTTTCAGCATGTCCAAGAATACCGTTTTATTTGCACAGGAATTGTTCATTTGTCTGGGAGTGGGAACTCCCACAAGGAGGTAGCAAGTAATTTTCCATCTGCAGATAAGATTTGGAGCAACAGGCACATATAAGTCTTGATAAAACAAGAACGAAAGCCCAGATTCCTTTCTCTGCTGAAAAGTTTGGGCAACAAATTCTCACCAGGCTTTTCTGAGTCAGCACTGGCATTTTGAAAATCTGTTCCACTGAGTAAAAGCTTAGAAAAAAGAAGAGACCGGAGTGTGGATCAGTCTTGAAAACATCACTTTATGGTTGAGAAAAAAAAAAAAAAAAAAAAGACCAGAAAAAGACTTTTCCCTTTCGAAAGAATCCTTGGGGGTAAATTGTGGAGGAGCTGGGGAGGGCTGGAATATTCATTCATTCAACCAACAGATATTTACAGAGGGCAGGAAAGAGGAATAAGAAGTTTCATCCTATGCCGGGAGCGGTGGCTCGTGCCTGTAATCCCAGCACTCATTGAGGCCCAGATGGGCAGATTGCCTGAGCTCAGAAGTTCAAGACCAGCCTGAGAAAAAGGGAAACCCCATCTCTAAAAATAGCTGGGTGTGCTCCTGTAGTTCCAGCTTACTCAGGAAGCTGAGGCAAGATGATTACAAAGTGAGACTCTGTCTAAAAAAAAAAAAGAAAGCAATTTTGTCCTTTTAGTGGTGTAATGAACAAACAAAAGCTCTTTGAGGGCAGAGACTGTGTCCTTGTCACAGTTGTGTCTGTATATGTACCACATTATTTAGCACATTAGCTGCATACACCTTCCTTTACTCAAAGCTTGTGTTCAGGAAAAGATGTGATAAATTCATTGATGTCATAATGTAAGACAATTGATTACCTCTCATTTTAATGGAATTAAGATCTTAAATAAGAGAAAGTAACCACTTAAGGCTGAAGTTCAGGGGTAAATAAAGCAGGGCAGTGTGCATCTTTTCTGATTACAGGAATCTTGTGCAGTCTATGGAATAATCCATGTTGGCTATTCCCAGTATCATGTGGTGGGAAGGGTCCTGGCCTGTGAGGTGTCTTCCAGCTGGCTTGCTTCTTACCAGCTAGGTGATCTAGGCAAGTCATTTTTACTACTGGGTTTTGGTTTTTGGTTTTCTTTCCTCATTTGAAAAAAGTAAGGGCTTCCCAGTTCCAACCTCTAGAGATTCTGTGATAAAGTGAGCCCTCTATTATAGAAAGGGAGATGTATTAAAGAGAGGGTGATATCGAACGCAGAAGAAATAGAAGTATCTTTCCCTTTCAAGGCAAACCAGAGACAAGAATTAGAACAATTCACTGAAGGGTCACCTGATTTATGGAGCTAATTTTCTTAGCTAAGGTGGGAGTGTATTCATCCTTTACTGGGCATGACGCCTTGTTTAAAGTGACTCAAGTAGGGACTAGGAACATGAGGATCAGATTGAGAAGCCTTCTTAAAAACCACCTTTCCTTCTTCTAAAGGCTTTCCCCAAGTACAGGCTTTCAAATTAAATTGAAATCTGACGGTGTAGATACTTACAGCCACCGTAACTGCTTTTTCTTTGCATTTAATTGGGTTAACCTTTAAGAAGAAGTGGCATATTTGACTTAAAAATTTTAAGCATATAACTTACAATATTGGCTGCTGGAGGGGGGTGTTTCTCTGTCATTATTTGTCCTTTGTCTTGGCACCTCATAAGTAACTAATGGTGGTATTTATTTTAACTTGAGGGAGGTTTGTGTTGAGGTATAAAATGAGCATCTGAGAGGGAAAAATCACAGCAGCTTTAAGGAATAAAATTTAAAAAGGTGAAAGGCACAAATTAGCCTGAATAAGAGCATGAATAAATCCATATTAAGTAAATTAATTTTCACTGGGAAATTTATTCTTGAAATGTCACTTATGGTTAGTTCTAAGAACATGACAGGGTAACAAAAAGAAATTAAGATATTTCATGGACGTTCTGAGTTTATTGGGTTTTTTTGTAATATTTGTTTTGTATAATGAGAGAATCAAAAACACCACCAAATAATCCTGTTCAACCCCCATGAACACTCTGTAATATAACTAGTTACCCGATTTTTAAAAATGAGGCTCAGAGGGGCTGAGTCATGTGTCTGAGTTTAAATCGCCAGTAAGAAGAGGGAGGAGACAGGACTCTTAGAAATGGTGAAGATCAGAGCTCCCTCCCTCCTCCCTCCTCCCCCCTCCCATAGCTTCCAGGTATTCCAACATGTTTAAGAAAATCTTTTCTGTATATTTGGTACATTTCAAATATGCTTCATTGATGTTGAACAATTTATAGGATTCTGTTATTTCTTAGATGAGCCATTTACAGGACTCAGTCATTTCTTTAGAAAAATTCAAATCCAGGCTGGTTCCAGGCTAAACCTATAGTCCCAGCACTCTGAGAGGCAGAGGCAGATGGATTGCTTGAGCTCAGGAGTTGGAGACTAGCCTGAGGAAGAGTGAAAGACCCCATCCCTAAAAATAGAAAAACTAGCTGGATGTTGTGGCAGGGCTCTGTAGTCCCAGCTACCTGGGTGCCTGAAGCAAGAGGATGCTTGAATCCAGCATTTTGAAGTTGCCGTGAGCTATGAGGATGCCATGGCACGCTACCCAGGGTGATAGAGTGAGACTCGGTCTTAAAAAAAAAAAAGAGAGAGAGAGAGAGAATTTCAAATCCAAGGGTATGCTAGAGTGAGGGCGCTGCTTAATTCTCTGATTGCCAGGTTTGCAAAAGCAGTTAATAATGGCATCCTGCTCTCCATCTATCCAAGTAAAAGGAATTGGCTCCATGCTCAATCTCCTTTGAGGTCAAATGTTAGAAACCCACTTTGAATAAACCATGAGTTGTATTTTATCTTACGTGATTATAAATAGCAGATATTACTTTTGACATGATAGAGGTAAAATGATGCTTTTAAAAAATAAAATGTGAAAAACCCTTAAGAACATGTTTTACTGATACATCATTTAGGCTGTTTTTGCTCACATCCTCAGCTGCTATGGCCAATTATCTGTTAGTACCTTTCTCTTCTATTTGATATGTCAATAATGCAACTGGTATTGCTGCTTCACTCATTTCTGCTAACATTCATGAAATCAAATCTATTTCAAGCCAAGTAGGTAAGGGGCTGAGTTTTCACATTGGCAAAGATGGCTTTTCTGCTTCATTCATATGAGCTAACCCTCTACATAACAATTCTAATTAGTGAACTGGCTTTTCTTCTGTTTGCATTGGGGTGTGGCAGCTCTCTAACAAGTCAAAAGAAAATGAGTCATTGAGTTGGTGCTGCAACATGATTGTGCTTGCTGTAATGAAAACACCCTACAAATATTACAACTGAAAAAGCAACACGTACTATCTCTGGTAGACAAGTGCCTTTTGTTAAGCTAAAATGTTCCATTTCTTCATCAAACCCCAGATGGTTCAGTGTTTAGTAATGTTATACCAGAAGCAGTTTATATGGATGGGTGTTTAGACAATGAAAACTTGTCCATGTTTACATACACAGAAAGGCCACCTAAACTAGCCCAAGACGCCAGAAGCACTGAGGTTGCTCTCGTGCCCTAAACCTCTGGAATATCCCAAGTTAAACTTTGTAGAGAGATGGATGGTGGTCTGTACTCAGTAAGGAACAAGGTTGTGTTCACTCATTGCTGTAAGGAGGAACAAAATGAGGAACCATTAAAAGTCTACCCCTGATACCTTAATATGAACTGTGACGGAGGACAAAGGATGAGGTAAAGGAAGCATAAAAAACATTTAGTAAAATGAAATTCAAGTTCTGCTGTTGACCATTCAGACTGTGACTCCAAGGGTCAGTGTAGGGGGTGGTGGTTGGTAGGTGGGAGAGGATGAGGACCTCAGTCTTCCTCTCCAGGGATCCAGTGAATATCTTCCTCCCTCTGGCCCCACTTGAAAAGGTAAAACAAACAGAAAAGTTCCTAGTCATGGCTTCTTACTAGGGTTGGTAACGTTTGTGTCATTTGAGAGATCGTTCCTGTTTATGGTTATGGTTCTTTTCATTGCAATTGAGAGGGTGTCTTATTCCATTTTATGTTTCTATAATGGAATACACAAGACTGGCAATTTATAAAGAAAAGGAGTTTATGTGGCTCATGATTCTGGAGGCTGGGAAATTCAAGGAGGGTGGTGCTGGCATCTGCTCAGCTTCTGGTGAGGGCCTTGAAACATACGAGGGTCCTCACTTTATGACACCCTGTGTTGGCCAGAATTCATCTATTACCTCTAGAACTAATCCAGTCTCAATCACCCCCATTAGAACTGTACCAAGTCACCCCACCTATGAGGGTGGATCCCCCATGACCCAAATGCCCCCTTTTGCTGCACCCCCTTAAAAGTTCTGCCATCTGACTTTGCTGTGTTTGTCATTAAGGTCCCAACACAGGTTTTGGTGGGAACACTCAGACCCTAGCAGAGACATTGCCCTCTAAGATAGACCTTCCATCTCCCTGGAATGGGGAGTTGGCTTGGTCTGCCTACAAGGATGAATAGGCCACCCTGCCCCCTCACGCCTTTCTTTACAGAGTGGTTGTCAGTTGTCATCCATGGTTGACCTTAATTTACCCTTTTAAATGATCTACCCATCTCAGGGATGTTTTGAGACTTAATAATGTTAAAATCACTCCCTCCAAAGCCTAGCATATTTAGGAAAATACCATCAGCAGCATCTACTATGCTCTTGCTATAACTCATTCTGCCTTGCTAATACATACATTCAAATTAAAGGTGTGCTCTTTGACCAAAAGGGAGGAGAGGCCTATGGGTTTTTTTTTTTTAATTTTTGAATATTTTTGCTGGATTTCTGCCTTGATTGCAAATTTTCATCACACACCAGGTTTTATGACTATAGAACAATCTAGTCAGAATTCCAGAATGAAAAATCTTGTTGGGTTGCCTCAAGAGAATTACCTTTCTGCAACATGAACTATATCACATTCGAATTAGCTGATAATAGATAGCAGCATTCTGCATACAAATATTTTTCATAGGCTATCCTTTATGTGTTCCTAGAAAATAGACTAGGATTATACATAATAACTATTAATAGTGCTTTTGAAGTGTCACGATTAGTAATTTTAATTTCATTTATTTGTGTAATGAACATGTATATCTCCTATAAGAGTAAAAGTCTAGATTTTTTTTTTTAAGGGACAGACATGGTTATCCCACTCTTTTTATTGCACTGGTAGGAAAAGGGCAGCATAGTCCTTTTGCCACAGGACTCTATAGTGTTTAAAACAGTTTGGGTGATGTTGCGGCATCGTCTCAGATGGGCATTACAATTTTTTTAAATTGTAAATGAGGAAAAGAAATAAACCAACAAATTTGTTCATATTAGATTCTTTACATTTTTAGAATAAACTGTCATAACACTTCTGGAACATACTTTGGTGTCATCATTTTTTGTGGGGTGGGAAGACAGTCTCTGGTGAGGATGGTGGCACCAGCCACAGGACAGAAGGGGCAGTAGAGGGAGGACGAGATCCCCTGCCTCTTCCGCCTGCTCAGGGCCTGTCTTCTCCTGTACCAGCCGTTCCTTTGTTTTAAGAGTCACAGGCTGTGTACTGAAGATCTGTGCATTTTATGATATGTACATTATACCTCAATAAAGTGCTAGACAGCAAATACACACAAAACCCTTCTTCTCTCCTTTCAGCCAGATCTGGTGGAGAGACTGTCTCTACTCTTGGTCTCTATTTGTCAGCTTCTGCTCCCCTTTCAGCGCACAGCTATGTGGCTTGTCCTTCTCCATCAACAAGGCTCACGACCTCCATGTTGCTAAATTCCGAGTGCCCTGTTTGGTTTCATCCTGTATGCTCCCACTTTCCAAGCTGCTCTCTCCACTGTCCTCCCGTCAGCATCCCAGTGTCTGTCCATCCTTCCATCTGTCCCTGGGCCGTCCATCTTTCCCTTCCTCTGACACCCATCTACTTGTCCCTCTACCTTCTGCCAGGAATACTTCATTTTTTTAAAAAACAAATAAACATTATTTTTCAGATGGTTCTAGATTTACAGAAAAATTGCGAAGACAGTGCAAAGTTCCCACATACTCTGCAAAGGGTTTCACTTCTCAGCAACATCTTATGTAGGTGTAATAGATTTGTTACAATTAATGAACCAATCAATATTATGCCTTGTTATTAACTAAATTTCATAATTTATTTAGAGTCCTCAGATTTCCTAGTATTCTTTTTTTGCTACAGAATCCCATCTGGGGTACCGTGTTATGTTTAGTTGTCCTGTGTCCTTTGACATCTTTTGCCTGTGACTGTTTTCCAGACTTCCCTTGGTTTTTATGACCTTGACAGTTTTGTGATGTATGTTATTTTGTATTAATAGAATGTCCTACAGACTGTTCTACCTTTGCTTATCTTTAAACTCCCAACTCAACAGAGAAACTTGTGGTCCCCACCAACCTGCATCCATTCCCTTAACTGTTGGACTTCACATGGATATGGTATTAGAACTGTTAACTCCTGTGGGAAACAACCTTATCAACTAGAATGCAGTGCTCAGGCCTATTCCTTTTACAATGAGTCTTCCAGACTCGACTCAGTTCTGTATACGTAGGTCAACTTTTTTCTCTAACCCCTTCGGTGAGATTCTTGCATACATTTATAATATCGTTAGATTGTTTTGTCACATTCTGCTCTCCTAAATAATTTTTAAGTTTTGTATACATCAGGGTTCATTATTTGTGCTGAAAAGTTGCATGGGTTTTGACAAACGCATAGTGTCATGTATCTACCCCCGTAGTATCGCACAGAATAATTTCACCCCCTAAAGTACCTCCTGTGCTTTATCCACTCAGCCCCCAACCCATTTCTTCTGGAACCATTGATGTTTTCACCATTGCTATAGTTTTTGCCTTTTCTAGAATGTCATACAGCTGGAACCATGTGGTATATGGAGCCGTTTCAGATTGGCTTCTTTCACTTAGTAATATACATTTAAGATTGATCCCCTTAACTGATTTCGGTTCTTTTCTATGGTGAATAATATGCCATTGTATAAATGTATTCCAGTTTATCCATTCAGCTATGGAAAGACATTTTAGTGGCTTCCAGTTTTTGATGATTATGAATGAACCAGGTAAAAACATTTGTGGGCAGACCTTTGTATGGATATAAGTTTGAAATCAGTCGGGTAAAGTGTCAAATGCACTTTAAGGTGCTAAAGATACAGGTGCTTGGGGTACTTTCAGATCACAAAGTTCCTGTGCTCTGAAAACAAACACAAATAAATCAAAATGGTATCAACTCGTGAGAAGTGCTAGGAAAGAAAGAAAGCCAATAGGATAAAAGGTGAGCAACTGTAGCCATATTGATGGTCCAGGAAGGGCCTTTCTAGGAAGATTACTGCATTTGAACTTGAACCTGCAGCTCTAGGGGTTCAGTTAATATAAAGACCCTGCAGCAGGACCCTGACATGCCCAAGGGACTAGGAACAGAAAGAACTGTGAGGTGACGTCATGAGTAAGAATATTTTATAGAAAATCTTTTTATTGTAGTGTAACATACAAAGTAACAAATCTAAATACATAGATTGATACCTTTTCTCAAACTGAACCTACCTTGTAATGATCTTGCAGATTAAAACAATGGAGAGTTGTCAGCACTGCAGGAGTCCCTCCTGTGCTCACTTCCTATCATGAGTACTCCGACCCCTCACTCCAAGGCTATCTAATTAATTGTCCTTCTTAAATACTTTTATGTCTATTTCTTTAATTCAACATGAGGTATGTGAGATACGCCCATATTGTTCCATGCCATTGAGATTTGTTCATTTTAGTTGCCATATGTATAGTATTCCAAGTGTGAATATACCACCTTTTTTTTTTTTTAAATCCATTTTGCTTTTGATGGACACTCAGAGGTTTCCAGTTTGAATTGAGCTATTGTGAATGTTATTGCACACATCTTTTGGTGAATGTGTGTCTGCGTTTCTGTTGGATTACATACAGAGCTGTTACATCACATACGTTCACCTTCTTTGGGTATTCCCAGAAGATTTCCAAAGAATTGTACTCATCTGCATGCCCCCGTCCTATATGAAAGTTCCAGGAGCTTCATATTCTAGCCTACACTTGCTGTTTTCTGACTTTTCATTTTAGCCGTCTGTGTATAGAGTGGTATTGCTGCGTGGTGTGCATTCACATTCCCCATGACTGATGCAGTTCGGCCCCTTTCCATGTTTACTGGTCCTTTGGGTATCCTCTTCATGAAGTACCTGTTCCATTTTTTTCTCATTTAAAAGAAAAGACAACTAATTTGGGTTTGGGTTGTCTTGTCTTTAATTAGTACACGTCCTGGACACCGATCTTTCTACATTCTGGATGTGAGTCCTTTGTCACAATTACGTGTTGTACGTAATTTCTTCCACTTCGTGAGTTGCCTCTTTCACTCTCTCAAAAATGGTGTCTTTTAAGAACAAAAGTTCTCAATATTCATATTGTGCAATTTGTCAGCTTTTTCTTTGTAGTTGGTGCTTTTTCACCATGTTTAAGAAATCCTTATGTGCTCTAAGGTCATGAAAATGTTCTCCTGTGTTATCTTTTTGGTACTTTATTGTTTAACCTTTTACATGTAGATCTGTGATCCATCTGAAATTCACTATTGTGCATGGTGTAATGTAGAAATTAAGATCCATTTTTTTCCACTTACACACTCACTTGACCCAGCACTATTCATTGAAAAGATTATCCTCTCCCATTGCTGTGCCCTCACAAATCAGGGGACGCTGTGAATGTTTGTGTCCCTCTAAAATTCTTACTTTGGAATCCCAAAGTGATAGTATTGGGAGGCGGACCTTTAGGAGGCAATTAGGTCATGAGGGTGAAGCATTCATGAACAGGATTAGTGCCCTTATAAGAGAGAGCTTTCCCTCTCTCTTCTCTTCACCATGTAAGGACACAATGAGATGTCATCTGCAAGCCCGGAGTCAGACCCTCAGCAGATGTGGGATCTGCTGGTGCCTTGATCTGGGACTTCCCAGGCTCCATAACTGTGAGAATTAAATTTCTGTTGTTTAAACTACCAGTCTGTGGTATTCTGTCATAACAGTCCGAACCGACAAAGATGGGGACCTTGTGTGTATGGCTCTATATAGGTTCTAGTGAGTGTTTTAGTGCTGGGTGGGGTCTTCCTATCTTGGCCACATATTCCATTCCACTCTTGGAAATGGCCCAGGTACTGTAAATGGACAATGAGTATCAGCTGTTCAACAGACAGGTCTGAACTTGCCTTTAGGCAGGAGTTTTTAAAATCTTTAGGCTTAGGCTCCAAGAAAAGATACTCAGATTTCGTTTTCAGGAAGAATACACTTGATTGGTTAGTTGCATTTCTTCCATCGACCCAAATATGGTTCTGAACCAGTTCTGCTGGGCAACGTTCTTAGAGAAGGCCAGTGACCCCAGACCATTCAGTTGGTAGTAATGTATCTGTTTGACAATTCAGCCAGTCACCCAAAAAATACTTTTTATAGGCCTACTATGTGGTAGGCGTAAAGTAGGACTAAAAAATGGAATTATTTTCAGAGTTTCTATTTTTAATTTTAGAACATTTGTTGTTTCTTTACAAGTTAAACGCTTAGTGCGAGGAGGGTAATTTTTGAGAATTTTCTTCTATTTCTGGGATAGCTTTATTGTTCTACTATAGTTATTTAACATTTTTTTATCTGACATTCTGGGTAAACAGGCAATAGGGCTAAGAATTAGAGCTTTTATGTTGCTATCTGACTATTTTAAAAGAAACCTTACAAAAGAAGAGAGATTTTTAAAAAGTTTAAAGCACAGTGTGTCATGTAGTGAATTCAGTGAGTGGGTAAGTACTTTTCTCATTTTCAAAATTTAGTGTCAGACTGAAGACCAAATTCAGAAAAATAGAAAAATGCTTTTTCAGGAAAGTAGAGTATATTTTGGATGTGTCAATAGGTGGCTTTTCATCAGGTTGCATTGCAAGTTGGTCACCTGCCGAGCGCTGCTGTTGCTCTTGGTCACTGCCCATTGGGGGACAAAAGAGCCCCTGAGGGCTTCTTCTGTGGCCCAACCTTGCTTGATGACACCAGAGCCTGGGTTCATGTCTCAGGGCCTCTCTGCTCCTTCCTCCCTCCAGGAATGTGACTGAGGAGTGGCAGGGAATGGGCAGGTGGCCCAAGCTGGGGCCAGCCCCGGGTGTCAGCTGTTGAGGGGGGCTGCCTCCAGCAGTGCTTCTTGTCACCACTGCCTATTTCCGTGGTTGTCCCCGAAGCCTTTTGTGGTCACTGGGAGAGGCCGTGTCAGAGCTGGGCCTGCCTCAGAGGAGGAACTGGACTGCTAAGGGGACAGGGCATCCGGTGCTGTTGACTGTGACTCTGTGACAGGACTTTGATTCTGTTTGTTATTTAGTTAATGTTGTCTCCCTTTTCTTTATTTTTTTAGTTTGTTTCAGCAGTGAATATTTTATATATGTAGTGAAACCTCACCTCCCCGGAAGTCACGAATTTGGTAACCTCAGCCACTCAAACACGGCGAAAACCTGAAAATGAGCAGAGGAGTAGCTTTGCCAGCCCGAAGAGACACGTACTCCACTGCAGGGCTCTGTGGTTTCTGGTGAGAGCCTGAGACTTTCACCGAGAGCTTGCTTACTCTTGCTTTAGCCACAATTCTCAGAAGTTTTCTGGCTCCTCAGTTCACTAGATTTAGAACCAACAAAGCTGCTAGATTCAAGTACTGGGAGAAGTGACAGCTGACAGGCTGCCAGGGAGGGAGGGCAGAGGAGCTATAAAAAGCTCAGAGACGAGAGCATCTTAGACACTGTATAAGGCAAAAAGAGTTGGCGGCCTGGGAGGCCGTGCTGCAGGACATCTGATCACAGGAGTGACCTGAGTGGCTAAAAAAACATGGGATGGGGTTGGTAGCCTCTGGCTTCAGAAGGCAGACACACGAGGACTCCATTCAGAGAGATTTTCAGAAAAAGAGCTTAAATGTTGGTTATCAGAAACAATTTGCTTGTATAGAACCACTGGATTCCTAAGGATACTAAATAAAAATAATAATTCCCCTTTTCCTCCTGTGTCCCCTGTCTCCCCCTCCTCACTCCTCCTTTAGGCTTCCTCCATCTTTCCTCATCCCTTCCCCTCCCCCTCCCCCCTCCCTCCCCCCTCACTTCCCCTCCCCCTTCTGCTTTCTCTCGCCATTTAACTTTCTTGCTCCCCAGCCCCTCCCCCCCACAGTACAGTTTCCCACTTTCCCTTGCCCTGGAGGTTCCCACACATGGTAAATGTTTGACAGCGGCTCTGGGGAGAGAGAAACCCTGATCTGACTCCTCTGTGTGGTGCTCTCTCCAGGGTCGGGTGCCCGAGGGCAGGGCAGGGGGCCGCGGTTCCTCCACGCAGGTGCAATCCACCTGAACTGCCTCAAGCACACACAGCATAGTAAAGTGCAATAAAATAATTAGCAAGTGAGGTTTTGAGCATTTTAATGACTGCTTTTAATAAAATTAACTTGTATGTTTAAAAAAATTTAATAATACATCTTATTGAACTCAATATATTTAAAATAGTATCGACATAGAACCAATATAAAATTATTAATCATATATTTTATGTTCTTTAAAAATATATAATCTTCCATTACAGTTAGGGGTGATCTTATGACCAATTTTGATCAAGGAGATGAGAATGGTGTTCATTGCGTGGAGCTTCTGCAGGGTAACTTAATGGTAACCAATTTAGCTGGCATGGGAACTTTTATTCTTTCTCTTCCTTCCTTGGGTGTACACAGAAGAGGAAAAATGATTAAGAGCAAAACAACAGAAGAGAGTTCAACCATGACATCTCTGACCAAATGCCAACATCCAACTGTCTTGGCCATCTCTGTATGTAGCAGGAATACATTGTATTTGATTCTCATAACCGCTGTTGTGAGGTTGTTGTCATGTAAGCAGAGAATGAATGAACAAAAGGAGGGCACAGGACAAATGAATTCTGAAAGTAGAAAATTCTAGGTAAACAAAATTGAAAATGAATAGACCTGAGGGGGAAGGTATTGAGCATAGAATCCACCCAGGTAGACTAATTACCAATGCCATATAAAACCCTTCCCCAAATCTTAGTGGCTTTCAAAATAGCTATCACTTATTTTGTGATTGGTGCAGCATTTGGTTGGAGGAAACTCATCTCTGCTTCATGAGGATTGAGTTGGAGGGCCTGACGTGGGGCTGGAGTATCTGTTTTCAGCGTGGCTCGTCCCAGAAACTGTCGGGGCCGTGGGCCACGGCGTCATCTCCTTGCCATGCAGCCTGAGCAGGCATCCAGCTCCCTTGCAGTGTGTGGTGACTGGGTTCCAGAGTGAACATCTCAAGATAGTCGGGAAGAGCTTGTGTTGCTTTTAATAACTTCACCTTGGACGTCACTTAAGTGTCCCTTCTGCTTTAGTCACAGTTCTCACCAGCCTTCAAGGAAAGAAACGTGGATTTTACCTTTTGAGGGGAGGGATGTCACGTCAAGCTACCTTGAGAGAGAGGGAAGTGGGATGGGAAATATTGGTGAAGCAAGTTATGGAAAATCCGATCTGCCACACAGGAAAGAATAAGAACATATGTGTGGTGGGAACTGAATCCAACACATATTTATTGCCCTTTTGTTATATGCTAGGTGCTTTTTTAAACACCTGTGATAGAGAAGTAAACAAAAGAGACAAAAATCATTTCCCTTTCTTCTGGGTTTTACATTCTAATGAAACGAGTAAGAAGAATGATAGGAAATGAGGTTAGACACACAGAACCTTGTAGGTCATGGCTAGGAATGTGAATGTTGTTTCTAAGTATGATGGTACGTGGTGAAGAGATAAGATATTATGTTTTTGTTTTTTTATTTTTATTTTTTTGCAGTTTTTGGCTGGGACCGGGCTTGAACTCCCCACCCCCGGTATATGGGGCCGGCGCCCTACTCCCTGGGCCGCAGGCGCCACCTGTTGGTGTCATTTTTGTTCTTCTTTTCCTTCTTCCTTCCTCCTTCCCTTCTTCCCTTTCCTCCTCCTCCTTTTTCTGAGACAGGGCCTTGTTCTGCCACCCAGGCTGGAGTGCAGTGGTGTGATCAGAGCTCACAGCA